>WYDF02262480.1:0-19049 GCA_009867245.2 Adranes taylori
AAAAAGTATTCTAAAAATATTTATAGATATATTTTAGATTTTATTATTTAACAGTAACAATTTGGATTTAGTTGGATTGAAATGTGTCGACATATTTTTATTTGTAAAATTTTTATGATTTTTGTAGATAAATTTATATATACAATGGCTTGATATATTTTTTGCTATAAGCAAATAAGTATGCAACGAACTGTTACAAATGTTATTAGCATGATCGCAAGATATGCATAGGAGTCAAATCTGTCAGTAAATGTGCGCAAACATCAGGAGGAATCATAGAACCACTGTACCAATGATCTGTATCAGATCTGTGGTTTTATTTCTGCACTTGCATATTTTGTGTATAGAAAATTGGAGGCAATTTTAGATGCTTCGGACACGTATTAGGGCATTTGGACAAAATAATTAAGTTAGTTGAATAATTTTTTAGCAATTAGGGTTTAAATAAATAACGCGTAATTGAAATATATTTCGTTATCGATATTCAAATGTACATGTTGTTAGTAATAAAACCATTCGCACAAAACGGTTTATTGATGACTTTCAAACATGACAAAAGCTCCTTTCTAGCGTGAGGAAGCAAGCAAAATTGAGTATATCCGCAAATGCATTTGAATGGGCCATAAACCGCCCGCTTGTATTTAGCCTATAACTCAAATTAAGCCTGGTACCGTTTGTCAGTTGAAGATTTACAATTCCACCTGTTTTTCTTTCATCTTATTGTATTACCAAAGTCGAAGGGTAATTTTCGCTCGCGCTTGTAACCTGCGCTCCAATTCAATCTACAGCAGACTAACTTAGTCCCGGGCTCTGCCGACAAGAAATTCACAAAGTATTAGACAATTTATAATTCTCAACCAGTTAAATTCAATTACATCATATATTTCTATAGTGTAAATTTGTTATTTTATAATTATTGTTAGTTCAAATTAATAGTAAACTCGCGTTATTAAAATTCAGCGCAGTGTTTGATTTTTGCTTGAACTTATTGTAGTATTTAGAAGTAAAATAACCGCCCTATTCACATTTCGCGAAATATCTAACGAATCCGAACCACCATCAGCAAATTATACAGTCCACTACTGCCACATAAACACATTGATCCAGTTTGCTCCAGAAATTGAGAAAATTAAGAAAAGATAGTAGGCATGATTAAAAATATTTTGCTACAATTCAAATGCGTTTAATGCTATTAGTTGCTTTGGGTGGATAGGTATTCGGTGATCCGCATTCTGCGCTCCTTGTAGGCTTTTTTATGAATGAGATTGAAAAAGGATTTTTGGGAATTTGTGGTTTTATTCGTAATAAAATAATGACTGATTCTGGATATATATATATATATATATATATATATATATATATATTGTCACGCTTATTTTTTGAGAGATTGTTGCTCCCAAAGTGGCATGATGAGAGAGGTTTCTGTTTGATTAGGGTAACGTAGCGAACCCCTATTACTCTCTTAGGTAACGTATCATTCAATACTTTGACATTAATCCTCAAGTCTGTTCTCAAATATTCTCAATTATACAGTCTGTTGATCCTCTGCTCTCAAACTTATTTTATAATTATGCGCAGTTACCTTAGTATATTGATTCAATAAATAAATTTGATGCTTGCCGATTTAATTTAATTTAATTGAAGATTTCATAGTTGTAATAATTATTTAATTTATTTCCGACTACTGTATATTGTAAAGCACCATATCATGCCTAATTTTCCGATACAAAACTCAACACTTGTTTAATCATGATTTTACTTAGAATTTCGTTCATATTTATATTTTCAAAAATTAAACCAACGTATCAGCTCTGAATAATCAAAAATTCGCCTGTGTAGCCTCTGTGGGAGCTTTTAAACTTTTTTTTAGCAAACAAAATCCTACTATAATTACGTTGAAATATCTCACTACATTTGCCCTTCATATGGTAAATTGCATTTATCTAATATATTCCATTTGATCACTCTTACTATATTTTACTAATTACTTTCGGCCGTGATTATCATAACTCAAATCAGATGGGAAATCATCAGACACACTCATACATACTACACACAGGGCGTGTTACCTATTATTGATATATTACCGCTTAAATTGATTTAGTCACATATAAATTGAAATTGCGCACTGTGCTCTCGATTGCTTATTGACCTATTGGCGGTGTCCCCTCCTTGCTATAGACATAATTAGTATAATTTACGTCATCGCTTTGTATTTCTCCTGCAGACACTACAGACACTTACATTTCTATACTGAAACTCTATTTTAAGTCAGATTTTTTTAATATCTTTAAACTGTACTTTACTTCATAAATAGCAGTTCAAACGAAACTCTCCGTTTAACGCATGTATCTAGCACACAACCTGCTTAGATAATAATAACCTTTCACAAAATCTATCCATCCTGAATTATTTATAATTTATAAATATCAATTGCACAATCTTTCTGGCATGAAGCTAAATTGGAACAAGGACAAATTGCCTCGTTACAATATAGATCCGTTCCATCATGTAGCCAAAAAAAGTCAAAAAAGCACAAAAGCGCTTAGAGAGATGACACGGCTAGGGAATAGTAAAATTGAAATTCATATGGTACGAGACCATAAAATCTGTTCAATTATAGAGTAATATATTTCACTGTTCATCGTATACACTATTCTTTCGTCATTCTCTAAAATGAATGGACCGATAATGCCTCCGGCCCAAGGTACATACCTACTAGTAACAAGTTCTGCATACATTCTTTATGAACATTATTAATGAAGAAGGTATTAATACATTCGCAAAATAAATATTTTATCTTATCAATTCTAGTAAATAAAAATGCAATAAATGTTTCAATTGACATTAGTTTTAATTGATAGTAATTTAAGCATCGTGTATATTTTAAATAAATTCACAGTTCAATTCAATTAGAGCACAAAACGATTAGTTTCGTTCAGTAATATTTATAATAGTACAGCATATTTGTTTATCAAGATTAGATCACAAATAAAAATCTATTGTGCAATAATCAAATATAAATTAAACTTGTTATTCCCAATCTTTAATTAAATTTAAAATTTATCTTCATACATTATTAAATTAAATAATTTTTGACTGATTGGTAGCGATCACTTCTCTACTCAGATTAATAAATAACAATGATCTGACTTGTATGCTTCTCACGCAACTGTCTGTAATGGTCGCATGACTTGAAGCAACTAAATTAATACACGAACATGAGTACTTTCTGTACTTAAAGTTTAACTAAGTAGCGGAGAGAAGAGTAGAAGAGATTAGTAAGCGATTTCACAGAACTGAGTGACCTGAACTGAGTTTAGAATTTAAACATGAAAACTGGAAATGGAATGGAATCAACTAAAGTGGGTTTGGTCTAATATATCTTTTTGAAGAACTAAATGGCTTGCTGGCGGCACAACAAAAGAGGGGATTACCCCTGATTACCAAAGCTATCGGCTGCGAACACAATACACCTTGCTCTAACTAGTTAACTGTCTATTTCTCTCCTGCTTAAAAGTCGAGTTTTCCAAATTAAACAGAAAGTTTGTGGGGATTAACGACTGGGCTTTTTCCTAGCTGCATAGCTGAATCTCAAGCAGTGGTAATGAAAGGAATGTATTTCATGAAGCTACTATCGACGTTCGTATTGTAGAATCTAACGAATATACTCGTGAGATGCTAGTCGCTATAGTAATTTAAGCATCGTGATTCTTTTAAATAAATTCACAATACAATTCAATTAGACCACAAAAGATTAGTTACGTTTAGTAAAAATTATAATAGCACAGCATATTTGTTTACCAAGATTACATCAGAAATAAGTACCTATTGTGCAATAATCAATTCTAAGTTAAACTTGTTATTCCTAATCTTTAATTGAGATTAATTTTTATATTTATACATTATTAAATTAAATATTTTTTTACTGATTGGTAGCGATCACTTCTCTAGTCAGATTAATAAATAGGAATGATTTGACTTACATGCTTCTCACGTCTGTAATGGTCGCATAATTTCAAACCACTAAACTAATACACGAACATGACTACTTTCTTTAATTAAAGTTTTACTAAGTACTGAGAGAAGAGTAAAAGAAATTATTAAGAGATTTCGCAGAACTGAGTGACGTGAAGTATTTTGAATTTAAAATTGAAAACTGAAAACGGAATGGAATCAACTACGGGTTTCGTCTTATATATCTTTTTGAAGATATTAAATGGGTTGCTGCTTGCGCAACCAAAGAGGGTTTCTTGTAGCGAGGCTGCTTTGCGATACCAAGACCGAATCAACCCGGAAGCTTGTGGGGATGGTAGTCTGGGCTTTTTCCTAGATACATAGCTGAATATCAGGTAATGGCAATGAAAGGAATGTATTTCATGAAGCTACTATCGGCGTACATTTTGGAGAATCGAACGAATAAACTCGTAAGATCGGAGCTATACTAATTTAAGCATCGTGAATGTTTTAAATAAATTCACAATTCAATTCGATTAGAGCACAAAAGATTAGTTACGTTTAGTAAAAAATATAATAGTACAGCGTATTTGTTTATCAATATTACATCACAAATAAATATGTATTGTGCAATAACCAATTCAATAATCAACAATTTTCTTGCAGCGAGGCGGTCCGAAGAACGAATCAAACCGAAAGCTTGTAGGGATTGACGACTAGGCGTTTTACTAGCTGCATATCTGAATATCAGGTAATGGCAATGAATGGAATGTATTTCATCAAGCTACTATCGACGTAGGTTTTGTAGAATCGAACGAATAACCTCGTAAGATGCTCTTGGCTGACCAACAGGAACGTCTGTCTATTTATTAAACGTGGAGTTTAACTATTGTGAATATATACTGGAGAATTTAATTAATTAATGGATTCAAGGTTCAAGCCTAGTTCCGATTTCAAATTTAATTTATTAGAACATGAAGTCTTTACTGTTTTGAGTGTGTAGCCATTTATATCTTTACAATATAGCATAATACAGATCTAAATTAGAGTGGACAAAATTATTCCGAGGGGACAAAATCGAATAGGATGTCTCACTGTCTTGCCATTGTTATTTCCCAGGATATAATGTTATTTACCTGTGCTGCCATGGTGTTGTATCAAGAGTTTAATAAGAGCTTTAAAACGTTTCCTCGGCCATAGAGAAATCCCGATCAGGGTTTTTTTTGCAATAACCATTATGAAAGCTTCCTTCGAATTCCAAGTATTATTGGATATTATAAGGAGTAAGAAGCTTGTAAATTTTGTACAAGAATACCAAATAAAATGGAAATTCATAGTGGAACGCGCTGCGTGGTGGGCTGGCTGGTGAGAAAAACACATTAGATGAGTGAAGACATCGCTCAAAGCCTCGTTAGATAAATCTAAATGTAATTTTGATAGAAATCGGAGCAAGTTTAAATGGCAGATCCTTTACATACATCAGTGATGAGCCTGATTGAGTTTAACCATTATGTCCAGCAATTCGTTCATAAGACTCTAGAAAAAACGTTTCTAGAAACCTCATAGTTCAGCTATGGAAAGAACATGAAAGCTGTCAACTAAGTTGTGGAAGAAATCAGAATGTGTGTCTGAAATCAGAATCTGGATGACGTAGTTTTAGTAAACGAAAATTTGACTAACAGAATGTTGTGGAAATGAGGTAAGGTAATAAATATATAACCTGGTACAGATAGGAAGATAGAAACATTCTGGTTGTAAACCTGCAATCGAGTACGGCTTAAAATTGCAAGTTAAAAATTCCACAAAAGTGACTCCAGAGCGGCTGCAGGCTGCGCCGTAGGCAAATATGGGGACCAAGGGATTTATGAGTCGATGAATGCGTGTGTAGGCGAATTCAAAAGTTCATGCCAAAAGTTGAAGAAATTTCCCAAGCGCCGTAAGCAAAAATAGGGACCGGCAGTTTTATGTGTAGGCGATATATAGGGTGCACTAATTTTATTATAAAATATTAAAAAGATTTCAAATTGATACTCAAAGATGTTGCCATAAATTGCCACAAATAGAATAATTATTTGTGTATTATATGTGTTATAAATTATCGATTTCGTTCAACGATGAAATTTATTACCTGAGAAAGAAACGATAAATAATAAAAACTCTATGATGCCATATGCTTTACATTTATAGGAACCATCATAGAGATATTCTCATGTATATCATACAAGAGCATTTGTATTATGCCATTATTATTCTTAACATTAATAACACAAACACAAATTGGTTTATTTATCATATTTAATATTAAAATAAAATTTTAATGTTCAATCAAAATGGAATAAAACGTTAAAAAGTTAAAAATAGAGCAAAAAATGTGGAAATATGTAACTTAACCGGAACAGTAGTTTTCCTGCAAAAATTTTTGTAGGCAACATTCTAAGAACTTGACCATGGATTATTTTATGGATTATACAGAGACTACCATAAGACGATAAACATCTGAAGTATTCCGAAATGAAGAAGTCATTGCATATTTCACAGGCACTGCCAGATTTATAAATAGGCTAGCTAAATACAGAAATTGCCCAAGAAAAGCAATATTGGACGAAAGTCTTGCAACGTTCTTGTCATCGTAAGAACGTTAACAAGTCATTGTTTTCTGTTGAGAGGTTCTGATGAAGTTTTTGGATTATGCCATAATGGAAACATTTTAATGGTAGTGGAACTATTGGCCGAATTTGATCCATTCTTGAAGGAACTTTAAAGACTTATGGTATCAAATTTTCTTTCCTCTGTGACGTATAAAAAATGGTACATATAATAGCTCGGAAGTGCTGAGAAGTTATATACGATAATGTAGAGGCAGCTAAATATTTTTCCATTATTGTGTATTCAATACCTTAATTTACAATGTAGCTCACTTATCGATTTTAATGAGGTATGTCCAAGAATATGGAACTCTAACAGAGGTATCCCTAACATTCGTACTAAATACTGGACATGCCTTATTATCCGACATGAATCCAGGACATTTGAAACCGCTGTAACTAACAATTTGGCATCTCTTCAAATTAATTTAGCCGAGTATAGAGATCAGATAATCCTGCGTACATGTGCGGAACCTATAACAGTCTCCAAGCAAGAATAAAGAAAGCAAACGAATTAGCTGAATTTATACCCCATTCAGCCCATTCTCTGAATCTAGTTGGAACTTCGACGGCTAGTTGTTGCAATAAATCTACAAATCATTTTACATTTCTGAAAGAAATCTACAACTTTGTTTCGGCATCCACTATGCGTTGGGAAACTAAAGGGTTTGTTGAGTTCTTGGAAAAATATTCACGATACTCTGAAATCCATCTCAAATGATAGTTTAGTGATGGCGGTTACAAAGGCAGAAGCAGCAGAATTAAGCAGGAGAATGACCAGATTCTGTTTTTTGTAGTAGTATTTTGAAGCGCATCAATGAAGTCAACAAAAAACTACAACAGGAATGCTTATTTATTGGATTCGTTATCGATTTGTAGATATCCTTAATTTCATTTATT
This sequence comes from Adranes taylori, assembly GCA_009867245.2. Taxonomy (NCBI): domain Eukaryota; kingdom Metazoa; phylum Arthropoda; class Insecta; order Coleoptera; family Staphylinidae; genus Adranes; species Adranes taylori. The sequence goes on from WYDF02262480.1 coordinate 7,503, forward strand.
TCATCGTGCCGTGAGGAGCCCACAATTTGTGAAGAGGAGAGTAACACACTGAATGGCAAGCAAAACTTTCCCACTGCAAACAAAAAGCTTACCAGAAAGCGACGACGATGAAGAAGATCTGTTTGGTGCTAAGAATGATTTCTAAATAAACGTACTCCTTATAATTAGGGATCGATTAATCTCGAAATTGGATAATACAAAAAAATTTGCTACGGATCAGTTAACTTTCCAGTTAAGGATTAGTTAACTTTGTGAGAAAGCTAACTTCCCAATCAATCATTCCTTTTTTTTTCACTGAAGAACCAAAAGCGTTTCGCGTAAATTAGCTAATGATGAAATGAATCCCATTGATATTCATTGTATAATAAAGCTTAGAGTTCATGATGATCTCCCCAACAAGTATATAAATAGAGCAAAAAATTCAAAAGCGAAGTTAGAATACAATGCAAAAACTTATGTTACAATACAAAAATCATTATTTGGCATAAAAAAAACCATAAAACACTGCAAACTACATTACACACTATTCCATATTTAAACAAAATAATCCATATAAAATTCTTAAACCTGAAGCTCTAAATTGATAATAAATTGAAATTGGACTCTACATCCCCACTCCAACGTCTAACAATTCATCGCCTCTTTCTTCTCTCTATTTGTAATCCTTCTCCATCCTCTCCTAATTATTCTTTATCCTACTTATTAACTAATCCTTACTTTTGTTTTCTTCGTTCACCCTTTTTTTTCTTTCTATTCCGTTCGTGCTCCTATTTACCTCCTTCCCTTTCCGTCATTTTCGCCCCTCTTCCGCCATATTCGTCCTCTTCTCAATCACCTCCCTCTTTCTTCTATCCCTTTTTCCCATGAGTTTTTCCATTATCTTTCTTCCCTTTCCTTTTTCATTCATGCATCTTCTCCAATTCTTAATTCTCATTCTAACCCTTTTAGATATCCATGGCTCTCTGATCTTCACACATTACTTTTTCCTTTCAATCTTATCGAAACCAGCTTTTAACTTTACAAATAGTATGTATAACTTACCCATCCTTCTCTCGTCATTTATTATAAAGTTTAATACTAAAACGTTGTCCATTACTCCCTTTCCTTTCACAAAACCCGTTTACTTTCCGACAAAATCTTTTGCTCGCTCATTTCACTCTCTAACTTCCTATTTATAATCCTTGCATAAAGTCTGTATGTACTATTCATGATCGTGATCTCTCTGTAATTCTTCACATCGCTCCGATTCCCTCACTTACACCGGCAAAATCTCTCCTTGCTTCCGATCATCTGACATACTCTCTTCTCCCATCCATACCTTATTCATACTTCTCACTAACGCACTCACTTCTTCCTCATTTAACTCATCCTTACATCCACAGGCATCCTATCAGGCCCAACTGCCCCCCCCCCCTCCTTTATTCTACCAATTTCTTCCCTTACTTGTTCCATTGTAATTTACTCTCCATTTTATTCCTCCTCCTGTTCTTCCTATATTACAATTAGTAGCCTTATACAACAATTTTGTTTGCATGATTCCTCTCACACTTCTATGCTTATACTTATTTCCTCTCTACGCATCCTCTCCTTCTTACTATGTTTCAAATATTTCCACATTTCTCCTTTCGTCACAACAGCATGTTTAACTTCCCATTCCTTTATCTCTTTTTCTTTCTTCCCAACATTTACTTCCCTCCTCTCTCCATTCCCATTTACCTTTCACATATTCCCATTTACCTCCATTCCTTTTCGCCTAACCATGCCTTCCTTAAAGTCTCCCGAACTTTTATCTTTTTTCCATCCATTTTTGTCATATTCCCCCATATGTTCTCTATAATTGGTCAATACTCAAAAGAAGAGAAGCCCTTCTTTTGAGTATTGACCAACATTTCTAACTATCTGCATTATTTCCTCTATCCCTCCCACATCATCCCATTTCACTTTTGCCATTCTCTCCTGAAATCTTTGTTTCGCATTTCTACTCGACTTAAATCCTACGTCCTCCGTTCCTCTTCCCTCCGTTCCTCAAGGCAAACCTTATTTTTTCACGTTTTTGAAAAAAAGTCACGATTCATTCCCAGTCGGAAGATTCCTCGGGAAGGGAGTTTGCTGGTTATTTTTCTGCAGCAAGCGGTGAAATTTCGGACACTTTCGGCTTTGTTCTTATGCAACGGTTCACGGAGAACTAATTTCTATACTTTTCCGAGCTTTTTCAGGCGACGAAAGATTGTACAATGGCCCACATTGTACTTTGGCCAACATTCTCGTTGTCAAGAGATTTTGTTGCCATTCACGGCTAGAAAAAACGCTTGGTCGTCGACATTTGTTTCTCGACCTCTTTCTTCTTCATCTGTGAGGTTTGTTTCTCCTCATCTGAACTTGTTGAACCATCTTTCAACCTGGCGTTTGCTGATTGTTCGTTCGCTCGATCGTGAAATGTTATTACTGCTTTTCAACCTTTCTTGAAGTGGGTGAGCATAATATGGCGCATATGGATATGATTTTCGATACGAATTTACACTAACTAAGAACAGAAGATTTTTCAAGAAAAGGAAGGTCGCCTTTTCTTAATTATTATAAATAAAGAAATTATAATAATTATACAACGGTCCAATTCTTTTCTTCTAAACCATTTTTATTACTCCCTTCAGAAACTGCATAATCTATGGTCCTATCCTTCAAATTATTTATCCCACACTTCTTAAGTAACTTAATAATCGTTTCTTCTTCTACGACTTCCCATGAAAGTTTTACTCACATCAAATTTTTGATACCATTGGTCGTCTCGTACATCCTCTTCTGTAACACTGTGCTTTGGATTTGCCATCCATTTAATCCTTACTTCTCGCATAAAATTTTGGAATGGTTTATTGCTAGAAACATCAAGGATTATAATTAATTTATGACCCCTCCACGAATGACGAATAACATTGCTGGCTTTTTGACTAATGCACCTTGACCTTTTATCCATATCTTTTCAATCCCAGTTTTCAATCCTATTTGCTCTATTCAACTTTTCGCTTGAGCGTAAATTATATCAGGAATTTCATCTTTTGTTGGCATTAATCAATAGTTAGTTTAATTAATAAACCTTTATTGGTATACAAACCAATACAATCCCCTTTTCCACCAGTCACCTTTTCCCTAAAGAAATAAATATTTTTTTGTCAAAGGGAGGAAACAAACAAATGAGACTTTTTCCATTTTATGTTCTCCCTTAACCATGTGGCCTTCTTTTTGTTTTATGTTTATAATTTACATAATCCTCGCATCAACGTTTTGTTTGCCTCCCTTCCATTGAATCCTTTCTCACTCATTCTCGCACATTGTACCCACGTAATTTTTCTTCCTTTTTCTCTCTCTCTCTGTTTATTCTTTTCTTGTCCTTCTTTCCTCTTTTTTCCAATCCGTATGTCTCAAAATCTGTAACAGTACCGTTTTCCACACATTCTCACCGCAACTTTCTGTTCCCAACTTATTTATACTTTCCTGTCTTCCTTTTTTTCGTCTCTCTTTTCATGATTCCATTTACTCACTTTACATTGCATCGCTCCACTATTTCCACTGCATAAACTTCCCACCAACATTCATCACATTCACCTCGTCCTCCTATTAATCTCACATACTATTCTCTCCATTACTTTTGTGTCCTTTATTCCATGCGCAATGTGCACCCTCCAGTTACCTATTACCTAATTTAATGCTATATCCATATGTTGATGCGTCATTTATAAAAGTATTGAAGAATACTTAATCAATGCGAAACTATTAAATTATATTGTCACGTTATTTCTAGAGCGGACGGTTATCCTCTTCGATGTGACAAGGGTGAGAGGAAGATTTTTATATGGGACGTAGCAATCCCCTGCTCACAATTATAGTTACCAGAATCCGTTTGTTATTTTATAAGATAGCCTTAGTTTAGCTACTTCTAGTAAAGTTATTAATTGAATAGTTGATGCGGAACAATCTAATCTAAATCCCCCAGTTAGCCCCACTTAATTTAGAATAAAACATTAGGCCGGACTATCACTAAGGTGGATGTACCGTTTTCTAATTCTTCTAGCTAAGTTATTAATTGAATGATTGACGCGGAAAATTTGAATTTATATCCCAAAGATGCCCCACTTCATTTAAAATAAAACACACTAGCCAGGATCCTTGCTAAGGTGGACTTAACTTCAGATATGATCATGCCCTCTTGTGGCTGGATAATTACTGGTAACGTCAATCCTTAGTCGCGATAGTCGCTAGCCTTAATAATTCAGGCAGCAGAAATAAAACAGTTATTAAACTTAATTAAATTATATTAATCGTTAAAAATGTTCACATGCAATCCAGTGACATACTCATTCATTCCCAAACGTAAAATAAATTACTCAAGGCTTTGAAATAAATAAAATAAATCAACACTTGAATAAGAGTGACTTTATGATTTATTCGGTTACATCAAATAAATGTTAAACTAGCTACTTACAAATTTTATCGCTGTACACAAACTATTTATTTATTATTTTAGAGTAACGCACCATTATCTTAATTATTTATTTATATTTATTTTAGCTTTACCTTGATCAACAAACTTGTTACTAATTTAACTCGACTTTACTTTATTCATCAAAATTATACTCAAGTTAATTTATCTGAATTATTCCCAAAAATATTAATGCTAAGTACCGTGCCCCATTAGACGAATGCATAATAAAATACTTAATAAATTTATGATCGAACTTTAATTAGACATGACTTTATTTTTTATTTAATTAATAATCTAATATTATTTTATTCCGGATTATGATTTCGCTACTTAGTCCAGCATTACGACGTTCGGTAGACGCCCAAATTTTACTATCCCTTACTGATGTTGGTGAACCCTTTTTATACATCCCTGTTCCCCTTTCATATAACGATATGCATAGTTTTAGTCATGATTAATTTGTATCCTATTAGCGCATTCTAGAATATTTTCTATAACACCTGTGTGACATTGGTCAATGGACTTTGTTACCATGCACAGCTTATATGTACAATTGATTTGTTTAACATGTAATTAATTGACATAGGGTATAATCAATAACTAATATTTAGTTTCGTGCTGTGATCATAAAATAGATCTATAGTAAGTTACCCCATGATTGTCCCCTTATCTAAAATCTTATTTACAAAGCTAAACCTTTATGTTGTCTAATTATCTTAACGTATTTACCATATTTGTGAATACTTAATGCTCAATCCTTTTACAGCGACCTAACTAGGAACGTGGACAAATCTCCACTGTTACAATATACTTAAAACATGCTTTTATTTATGTTGTACTTTTCAAATAGTTGTTGTTGTAAATTTATTTGTTACTTTATTAGTGTAAATTGTAAAATCACAACACAGCATTTGTGGATTTTTTCTTGAGTGAATATATAAAGTTATATAGTTATTTCTTTTGATGACTTTTTCTATTATTTCCCCTCTTTGAATGGGCAATGATCATGGAAGATCATGGGCGATGATTCACAATGTTAATATAAGTTCTAGGTCCATATGCTTCTAGTTCATCGGTTATGTCTCCGATGAAATTTCCAGTTGTAGGATCATATTTTTCTTCTCAATAAACATATATCACCGAATCCGTATCATAGTTCAGTACACGTTCCACACGCTGCTCCAGATATGAATAGCGTTCAAGACGAGCCCGATACGATACAAATATTGACAGGGCGAAAAACTTCGAAAGTTTCCTCTGTAAATTCGTAGATGATTACAAGTGTTGTATCATTAATAGGAAGAACACTAATAAAGCTTAATACAGGACTAATAAGAAAAGAAGTTAATAGATTTCTTGAGGTTGACTTACGATAACTATGTTTTCCGATTTTCTGTCTGACCGATTTTCCTCAGAATGTATTAAAACCGGATATCAGAGACCAGAGTTGCTTATAATTTTAGTAGACTATAATTGAACATTCTCTGTCCTCAACAAATCTGTTGACGTGAGGAGTTGATTCTACGAACTAGCATGAGGAATTTGCGTGAATTTTTGTTTGTGAGGGAATGGCGTGAGGAATTTTACGTCTCTATTCTTGGGTTATCACAAAAACCGTGAAAAAATAAAATACGTGTCTTCTATGGTGTTCCTTGAATTACAACAAAATACTGTATTGTATTGGAAGGTACGACCGTCCCTTGGCACTTGACTTCCTAAAAGAGATCAATGCGTTCCCATAGATTTTCTTCGTAACAAATATTATAGACTTTGAATAAAACGTGCAATGCGACGCTATTGTTTTGTTGCTATACACATTACCCTCTTACAAGTATAGATCACAAAAAATTTTATGGGATACTTTGCTAAATGTATGAAATAAGTACACATTTGTAGCATATTTCCTTACTTTATTGAAAGCTAAAAAACTTGGTTTATTTCATGTTCAATTCTAATTTTACGCATTTAAAATTATAACCAAATAGCAAAATGTCACGTTTCCATAAAGAAAATTATTATTTCTTATTGCCTATTCTTACTTCAATCATTTAGTTGTTGTATGATAGATATTAAAGCTACTAGATGATAACCCGTCGTAAAACGACTATCGATTACCATGTCATATTTTATTTACCCAAAGAGTTGGGTTATTTGACCCCTACCGGCGTTTTTCGTAATTCACACAGTTATATAATATAATTCGTAATTCACACAGTTATATAAAGTTATATAATATAATCTAACATAATAAAAAAATTTAAATGCACGCCACTGCTAGTATTGAATGTAAAGTAATTCATGTTTCTTTTAATGCAGCATTCGTACGTTCTACAAAAGTACTAACTATCTCACTCGCACATAAATTCTTGATATAATAAAATCAAAAGCGTTCTAGACACAAATACCACAGACAGACGGACGGACAAAGTTAGACGTTTATATATAAGTATTATTTCATATAAAATTATTTTAGTAATATAGTCAACTCATATTTTATATTCAAGCGACATTCATTGAATTACTTTAGTCTAATATCAATTTCAAGATGCTATTTAAATATTTTATAGTATTCTCGTTTCCTGCCCCATTTTTGTTTAATGACAAATAAAATTTCTGGGATTTATTTAAGTCGAAATGTTACATATTGGTCTATGTTTTGATGGATCTTTACTACCATCAAGTCTGTTCAGATAGTTCTTTAAGAATGTTTAATGTCAAAAATGGATTCACATTACTGTGCTTATTTTATATACCGTATCGAAAGATCCTTTAAATCAGAGTTTCCCAACCTTTTTTGCGTCTAGTCTCCCCGAATTATTGTATATTTTGAAAGCTACTATGCTAGTGCACGAAAGACCCGCGTGATTACACACTTGCGTATTCATAAACGTGAAAAACAATTCAAATGTATAGAATGCGATTATACCTGCGCACAAAAGAGTTATTTAAAATTATACATGCGTATTCATACCGGTGAAGAACTATATAAATGTTTAGAATGCGGTTACAGCTTTGCGCACAAGAGGAATTTGATAGCACATACACGTAGTCAACCGAGCGTAAAACCATATAAATGTTTTGATTCCTATTACAGTTGTGTACACCAGAGCAATTTGATAGCACATGCATTTATTCATTCGAGCGAAAAACTATATATAGTTGTTTTGATTGCGATTATAGTTGTGTATACAAGTGCGATATGATAGCACATATACGTATTCATGCGTGCGAAAAACCATTTAAATGTTTTGATTGCGATTATAGTGAATACACAAGAGCAATTTGATGGCGCATGCCCTTATTAAGTCGAGCGAAAAACTATATAAATGTTTTGATTGCGATTACAATTGTGTACAAAAGAGCGATATTATAGCACATATACGTATTCATTCGGGTTAAAAACCATATAAATGTTTAGAATGCGCCTATGCGACATTTGCGCATTCATACACGTGAAACCCCATTCAAATATTTAGAATGCGATTACACATGGGCATAAAAGGGTTATTTAAAACTGCACATACGTATTCATTCCGATGATTAACTATATAAATGTTATGAATGCGGTTACAGCTTTCCGCACAACAGCAACTAGATAGCAGATACACGTACTCAGACACGTACACGTACTTGTACACCAGAGCAATTTGATAGCACATGCCCTTATTCATTCGACCGAAAAACTATATAAATGTTTTGAGTGCGATTATATTTCTGTATGCATGTGAGACATGGTAGTACATATACGAATTCATTCTGGTAAAATACCATATAAATGTTTAGAGTGCGATTATGCGACATTTGCGTATTCATTCGCTTGAAAATTGTTTAGAATGCATTGATACCTATGCGTAAAAAAGTTATTTAAAAATATGCGTATTTATACTGATGAAAAACTATATAAATGTTTAGAATGCGCTTAAAGCTTTGCACACAACCCACAAGAGCCATTTAATGACACATACACGTACTCGTATGAGCGAAAAACTATTTAAATATTTTGATTGCGATTATTGTGTGTACACAAGGGCAATTTGATAGCGAATGCGCTTATTCAGTCGAGCGAAAAACTATATAAATGTTTTGATTGCGATTACTGTTGTGCACGAAAGAGCGATATTATAGCACATATGCGTATTCATTCGGGTAAAAATCATATACATGTATTAGAGTGTGATTATGCTGGTACTCAAAATACTTCTTTGAAATTGCAGATGCGTGTTAATACAAGTGAAAATCCATATAAATTGTGTATGATCCGATTAACCGTTGCGTACAAGGCAATAAAGGGCAATCAGATTGCGTTATGCGCAAAGCTATAACTATCTTCTACACATTTATCAAAGAACTCTTTTGTGTACAAGTATAATCGCATTCTAAACATTTGTATGGTTATTGCGTGAATGAACACGCAAATGTCGCATAATCGCACGATAAACATTTATATGGCTGGCTTTTTACCTGAATGAATACGCATGTGTGCTATCATATCGCAGTTGCATACATAATTTTAATAGCAATCAAAATATTTATATAGTTTCCCGCTGGAATGAATAAGCGCATATGCTATCAAATTGTTCTTGTGTGCACAACTTTAATCGCAATCAAAACATTTATATATATGTGCTATTAAATGGATTGTGCGTAAAGCTATAACCGCATTCTAAACATTTATGTAGTTTTTAAGTGGCATGAATACGCGTGCGAAAAACCATGTAAATGTTTTGATTGCGATTATAGTGGATACACTAGAGAAGTTTGATAGCGCATGGCCTTATTAACTCGATCGAAAAACTATATAAATGTTTTGATTGCGATTACAATTGTGTACAAAAGAGCGATATTATAATACATATGCGTATTCATTCGGGTAAAAAATCATATAAATGTTTTAGAGTGCGAATATGCTAGTACTCTAAAGACTTTTTTGAAATTGCAGATGCGTGTTCATACTGGTAGAAACCCATATAAATGTTTAGAATGTGGCTAATATTTGTGTACAAGGCAATCAACGGCAATCAGATTGAGTTATGCGCAAAGCTATAATTGTCTTCTACAAATTTATATCATTTTCGCCGATATGAATACGTACGTGCAATATCAAAGAACTCTTTTGTGTACAAGTATAATCGCATTCTAAACATTTGTGTGGTTATTACGTGTATGAACACGCGAATGTCGCTTTATCGGACTATAAACATTTATATGGCTTTTTACCTGAATGAATACGCATATGTGCTATCATATCGCAGTTGCATACATAATTTTAATAGCAATCAAAATATTTATATAGTTCTCCGCTGGAATGAATAAGCGCATATGCTATCAAATTGTTCTTGTGTGCGCAACTTTAATCGCAATCAAAACATTTAAATGGTTTTTCGCCCGTATGAGTACGTATAGGTGCTATTAAATGGATTGTGCGTAAAGCTATAACCGCATTCTAAACATTTATGTAGTTTTTAAGTGGCATGAATACGCGTGCGAAAAACCATGTAAATGTTTTGATTGCGATTATAGTGGATACACTAGAGAAGTTTGATAGCGCATGGCCTTATTAACTCGATCGAAAAACTATATAAATGTTTTGATTGCGATTACAATTGTGTACAAAAGAGCGATATTATAATACATATGCGTATTCATTCGGGTAAAAAATCATATAAATGTTTTAGAGTGCGAATATGCTAGTACTCTAAAGACTTTTTTGAAATTGCAGATGCGTGTTCATACTGGTAGAAACCCATATAAATGTTTAGAATGTGGCTAATATTTGTGTACAAGGCAATCAACGGCAATCAGATTGAGTTATGCGCAAAGCTATAATTGTCTTCTACAAATTTATATCATTTTCGCCGATATGAATACGTACGTGCAATATCAAAGAACTCTTTTGTGTACAAGTATAATCGCATTCTAAACATTTGTGTGGTTATTACGTGTATGAACACGCGAATGTCGCTTTATCGGACTATAAACATTTATATGGCTTTTTACCTGAATGAATACGCATATGTGCTATCATATCGCAGTTGCATACATAATTTTAATAGCCATCAAAATATTTATATAGTTTTTCACCCGTATGAGTACGTATAGGTGCTATTAAATGGCTTGTGCGTAAAGCTATAACCGCATTCTAAATATTTTTATAGTTTTTCACCGGTATGAATACGCATGTGTAAATTTAAATAATTTTTTGTGCTCAGGAACAATCGCATTCTAATCACTTGAATGGCTTTTTACGTGTATGGATACGAAAATGCCGCATAATTGCACTCAAAATATTTATATTGTTTTTTACCCGAACGAAAGAGGAAAAAACCATATAAATGTTTACAATGCGAGTATGCGACATTTGAGTATTCATACACGTAAAAACCCTACTACAATATTCAGAATGCTATTATGCTTGTAAACAAACCAGTTATTTAAAATTCAGATGCGTATTCATACCGGTGAAAGACTATAAAAATATGTAGAATGCGGTTACAGCTTTCCGCACAATAGCCATTTTATAGAACATACACGTCCTCATGCGCCCGACAAACCATTTAATTTATAGTGCGATTATAATGTGTACACAAGAGCAATTTGATAGCACATGCGCTTATTCAATCGAGCGAAAAACTATATAAATGTTTAGAATGTGATTACAGCACGTGTATGAGCTATCAAAAATGGCTCTTGTGAGTTGTGCGCAAAGCTGTAATCGCATTCTAAACATTTATATAGTTTTCCAACCGTATGAATAAGCATGTGCAATTTAAAATAAATCTTTTGTGCGCAGGTATAATCGCATTCTATACATTTGAATGTATTTTCACGTGTATTAATACGCAAATGTGGCATAGTCGCACTCTAAACATTTATATGATTTTTACCCGAATGAATTGCACTTGCGTACACATCTATAATCGCAATTAAAACATTTATATAGTCAAAGCGCGCTTGTGCAACTCTTTCATGCAAGCGAAAAACTATATAAATGTTTTAATTGCGATTATAGATGTGTACGCAAGTGCAATTCATTCGGGTAAAAATCATATACATGTTTAGAGTGCGATTAT
>WYDF02262491.1:0-33110 GCA_009867245.2 Adranes taylori
TTTAATGTGAAGGATGAACCTGGTGTGCTGCTACCAATTTAGCAATTTTCGGTTCTATCTTCGTCAGCAGTAATCTTTCACCGCCCCCCCCTGGGTTCCTGCAGCGCCCCCCAGGGGGCGGTAGCGCCCACTTTGGGAATCACTGAGCTAGAACAAATCTTTTTCACGGCCAAATGTTCATGTAATATTTTATATATGGAAGTCGAACTAATGCCGAAGGTTGTCTCAATCTCACAGTATGTCACATGACGATCTTGCATTATCAGTTTTTGCACAGCATCAATGTTTTCTGGCACAACAGCTGATTTTGGACGACCTTCTTTCCGTGAGCGAACGACGACCTCACTCAAACTCCTTATATCAGCGTTTCACAATGACAAAGGATGGGGCTTCATCGACAAAAGTTGATCGAAGCACTCTTGCCTTGATAATCCACGTCGAAAGTCGTAATAAATCATCGCACGAAAATTTTCCCCGAGTTATTTCAATTTTTTTCTGTAAACACAAATCGCGCTCAAATGAAAAAATATTCTTATGAAGGTTATGTAAAAGAGTCAAACTATCTATTGGAAACGCCAGATGGCGCCTAAAATACTCAGTGTTGCCAAGGCTCAATTCATAAATAGTGAACCTCGTAATATATTTTAAATGCTTTGTTTATATGACTTGGATGTTAAAATTTTAATAAACTTCTTTTACAGGAATTAAATTATTACAATCGTTGTGTGCTAAAAAAGTACATTTAAAAGTAGCACCTCAAAGCGCTGTCACGAAGGTGAGTACATACTTTATGTAATGTTTACATTAATGTGGTCTTATATTATATTTTTGTGCAGAAGCTATAATATTAATACACCCCTGATATTTTATAGGAATTTATCCTCATTTACATATATATTAAGAATGTGCACAGAATCATTTATAGGTTATGTAAATAATTTGAAACTTACAGATAGATAATTTAGGAATAAAACACTTTTTATTCCATATTTCCCGCTATATATAGACGTGAGATATTTACATCGAAGATTACATAACTACTTTTGTGCTGTTATACCTAGATCTAAACATCTATACTAATATCAAAGAGTTTTCAATGAATGGGTCAAAAGTGAAATCAGAGTTTAAACTTAATTTTTTGTTCAAAATAATGACAAGGGAAACCTAAATATGCAATTAGAACTAATGAAGTTATGCGCACAGAAGATCTAAATAATGCCAGATTATTGCTTCAATTAACGGATTGCTTAAAAATATGTAAAATGGAACAATAAAAACACATTTTAATTTCTTAATATAATATAGATATCTAAAAATACAAATTGTTACAAGATATTTCCAAAAGGGTTGTTAGTTGTAAAAATAATAAAATGTTTCTAGAAATGCTCTTAAAAATCTGTTTTCTAACAAAAAAAAAAGGCAAATTTATAAATAGAGAAATTCCTTTTTAGATTTTTCAAAAAGGCTTTTTAGATTTTTCAATAATATTGCATCCAAATCGATTGAATAAGTAAAATTTCCCATTCAAGTCAGCCATTGTGCTAAGAAATTGGGAACCGCAATTTTGTCTCACTTAAATTTCCCAAAAATAAAAATCCCAATATTACCCCTAACTTCTCGGAAAGCGACCTCATTGTTTTGCCAGTTCTAAATTTTCACATTGTGGCAAATTAGGTTCTTCCATTTGTGTTAAGATTTTAGAAACAAATCTATAAGCTGGTTTTATAAACGAAAGCTGGTGTTTTATTTCCTTGTTTTTGAATAGAAATATCGCTATAAAAAATGCGATTTCCGTCCCCAGCTTGTTATAACATGTTGAAGTGGAAGAGAAGTGTTTGGCAATTTTGCTCTGTAGAAGGAACTTTCCCTTACAAAAGAATAAAAGATTTTTTTTAATTTGCCTCGTCTTTATCATCTGCCTCGTCTTTATCATGCTGCGTCTGATAAAATAAGCAAAAGTTTATTACTGGGAACAACCGTAGGAATGAAAAAAGTTCACCGTTTTTGTGACATTGTTACATTACAAGTGAGCAATGTAACAAATGGGCAATTTCTTTAATTTAATTATTTTTAAAGATTTCTTTACAAGTGATCAATGTAACAAATGGGCAGTTTCTTTAATTTAATTATTTTTAAAGATTTCTTTACTCATATAGTTTCTTCTTAAAGTTGTTTTAATCGGGACATTAAATCTGTAGTACATCGAGAAAAGAAATGAAGTTATGGTTATGTAGCTTTGGCAGCGGAATGTTTGACGTCATCATTCTGCAACATAGGTTTCGGTTAAAAATCTCTTGCGTGTTTAGTTCTTTGTCGTTTAGTTCATTGGTTGGAAACTTTGTGATAATGTGAATTGTGGTGCATCCATATTTCATTTCCCAGTTTGGAAAAGTGAGAAAAGGTTCTGACGTGGTAATATATTTGGAACTTTGTACTGCAGGTATCTACAATGAAAAAAATGTAATGTTTTTTATTTTTTTTTTAAATGCTAGTCAATGTACTTCATTAATTTTTGATAGATGTGGCCACTTCTACAGTTATTTCAAAACATGAACTGTTGAATAATAGCGACTGATTTTTGCAATGAACAGAGTCGGTTAAACATTAAAATACAAATACTAAGTACATATTGCATTAAAAATGTGAGATTGAGATAAACTATTTTTTTTAAATATAAATAAAATCTTAGGCGAAACTAAACAACTGAAATAAATAAAATTTAAATAATAATTTTTAATTCTACTGATTATTTTAACGCACGCGGAACAGTAGGCTGTCCCATATCTACAGCATATTTGGGTTTCTCTAGTAATGACCAACAATGTTTTCAAAACTTTCAAATTATAATAAACTTTATTGATCTTTATCAATATCAGGGCCGACGACTTGTTCAAGGGTGACTTATTCAGCTACTGTGGCAATAACAATGATTTATTAATCCCAATACGTATTTACAATGTACTAATAGCCAATACACAAGTAGATCATATTATTTGAGAAGTCACAGAAATTAAGTGGTATATATATTTTACATGTCTTCATTAGTTCCTTAAGGGCGTCCCTTATTTAGGTAGTTCTTCAATTTCCGTTTGAATTCATTTATACCATCTACCTATTTGTGCACAGTTGTGTAAACAATTGTCGGTTAAACATTAAAATACAAATACAACATCAAAAGGCCATGCTTAAATTCGACCAAAAAACATAAATGAAATAAATTATGATTAAAATTATCTACCTTATAATCGAGTGGCAATGGTAGCAGTTTTGTAACTAATTCACGCATTGACTGAACTGGTACGTGATTCTTAAGACTCAAATTCAGTATTCAACATATTGCAAGTCCGGCTGGGGTCATATAGACCTTGTTATTGAATTTTAAAAAAGTTTGTTTAAGACATACATTTAAAAGTTCTATGATAGTAATTTTAGTATCTAATTCTATATTGCTATCTGAAAGTTTTTGTTCAACAATTATAAGAGTCCATTATGGGGACCGAAGTGTATAGATTAGTGACATAAGAATGTAGACGGAATAGTTACCCTTTTATATGAAAAGATGAACTCGGAAGTGTTAAAGATGATATGTTCAAAGTCCAGATTTATGAGGTTCTTTAACCAACGGTCACGAAAAATTGAAGACTTATGGAGATATGAATTTGTATAGCTGACAACTGATCTGATAGGGAAAATTATCTCCTTTATGGATCTTTCACAATCCATACAGTCGTGGAATTGAAGCATTCATATTTAGCATTTGAAATTCTTTATACAAATTCTAGTCTTTAAATGCATGTATGACAGACTTAAATAATTTTATGAACTGTTGAACATGTGAATTATTGCATTTCGAAAAGTTGTTTTCGAAATCAAAGACTTTTGCATTATAATTCTGTCTGGACAAAATAAGAATGCAATTACCTTGATCTGCTTTGCGAACGACTAATTCATTGTTTTTGATTTTAGACAATAATTGTTTAACTAAATCATTGTAAGATGAATTTATGTTTCTTTTTCTGTTGTACTTAAGTATATTTATTGCGTTCTCTAATAAAATCTGCATTGTTTGAATTTAAATTACCTATTCGATGTTCAGTATCTATTGCCAAATCTTTAATTACTTTTATTATTAAAATTTTGTGTTTGACTAAACTTTAAGCAAAGTTTTAAAATCAATTTCATTGGATCAAAAACAACTTCTGAACAATTTAAAATTCTATCATGAAAAGAATGAACTTTCGTAATAGGTTCATTAAAAATAACGTTTAACATAATAATTTAAATTATAAAATCCATCATTGGAAAAAGTACGATTATCGTGAGAACTTGAAACAAAATTATTCTGAAGTGTGGTTAACATATTGTTAAACTCTTCTGGAGAGAATGCAATACAATCAGTTAGATCATGATTATCTATGGGGTTTTCGTTTGAAATCTTTTGTTCATCGAACAATTGAATCATGTTAACATTTTTATTCGTTGATAAGTTGAGGTCAAACTAGCAAACCTATTTGAGAAATTTTTTAAATTAGTTATATTCCTGTGGTTTTCTTTTGGTGTTGAAAAATTGGTTTTAACATTCGAAGGATGAGTTGCTCAAGCTGGAATTTTAGCCACTTCGTCCGTTACATGAGGCGAGTATTTATGATTAGATCGAGATGACGATGAGGTAAAGTAATTTCAATTATTTCATATGATTCATTAGATTGACAAGAAAAGTATACTGATGAATCATAAGATTCAACAGACGATGTGCGATTTTGATGAGATGGATTAACATTTATTTGGTGGCTTACAATCTCTGTACATATTTTTTGGTAAAGATGATGAATGTAATTTTGCAGAAAATCGGTTGATTCATCATTAGAATGAACATAAATCTGACTTAGAGGTGTTTTACTGAAATTAGAAGAAAAAAATGACCCGTCTCATTGAATAACCTAAACAATAGTAAAAATGAAACGACTGTCGAAGAAAATTTCCTGTTCCCCTACATGAACATTATGAAATTTCTTTCTGTTAGACACTCTTTGTTTAATTGGAGAAGATATGCAATCTTTAATAGTGGGGAATCTGGATAGTTTTGATTGCATTCTCATTTTTAAATCCCTTTGTTCTACCCTCGTGAAGTCTCTGAGTTATCTGTCTAACGTATCGCATTCGAAAGGATGAACGGATAGTATCATTTGATGTCACTAATCTATACACTTCGGTCCCCATAATGCACTCTTTTCTAATTGTTGAACAAAAACTTTCAAATAATATAGATTTAGATACTAAAATTGCTATCGTAGAACTTTAAATGTATATCTTAAACAAAAAAATTTTAAATTCAATAAAAAGATCTATATGACCCCAGACTGGCTTGCAATGGACTCATCGCTCAGTCCCATTCTGACCAACCTGTTTATGGATGATTTAGAAACAAAATTTCTTCAATTATACGACCCAGCAATTAAAAAGATCTGTTTTTGGAAAAGATACGTATATGATGTTTTTTGTATCATCAATGGTAACTCTTGAAGATGTCACTAGTCTTAAATATTTTAAATGTCCATCATCCTAAATTTAAGTTCACACATGAAATAGAATTAAACAATAGCATAAACTTCTTAGATTTGACTATTTTCAAATCTGATGTAGGGTTAAAATTCTAAATATGTCAATAACTCATCTTCATCGGAATCTCCTACCTTCAATGCGGCTTTCCAAAGGCTACATACAGTGCCTCTTTCTTACGACAATTTTGTGTTAGAATTACGCACAACTTTACAAATTTCTCTGAATAATAACAATGATATCAATTTCGTCCAAAAATGCTATAAGAAAAAACTATATCCAATAGTTTTAGAAATATTCAATATCCAATCGATTCCAGTCCAAATACAAACGGTATAATTTATCTTTCAATTCCTTTCTGTGGGTAAATCTACTATGAACTAAAAGAATGTTTAAGCAAACTCGTTACGCATAAGAAATTCGTTGTCTCTTTCTTAACCCCCTATACTTTGAGTAATATTTTTGTTCACAACAAAGATATAATAACTCCTATCCACATAAGTGGCATATATTCCATTTCTTGTTCTTCTGGAAAAGAATATATTGGCCAATCAGGTAAATCTCGTATTATCAGAATTCACATTAATGAGTTCAATAATTCTGAACATAAATTCGATATTGAAACCAACAGTAAGTTTCTTCACTTTATGAATAAAGGACAGACAATGAATATTGCTGAGAACATTGTCAATGAAAACTAATAATAATTTAAATGATCAAGTAAACTTTGCAGCTTCGTATTTTTTCAAAAACCTACCATTAAAACAGGAATATATATAGTCATCGAACATCTGGGTCTTCAACCACATTTTCGTACAAACTTTCAATATAGAACGAAATTTAAAATTACGTCATTTTCAAAAATTACGTCAAATCATTTTTTTAAATTTAAATTGGTTTAAATTCTGATCAAATATATAAAGATTTCGAGTAGAAAATTGTAATAAGACATTTGACATAATGACAAACTTGACATATTAAAAATTATAATTGTATTTGTTGAACACAACTTTAAATAACACCAACTTAAACACGTAAATGATGCTTTTGGCGGTTTCAATGATGAAAGTTCAGTGTTTCAACAAATATGGAGACGTAAAGGATTGACACTCGATTATAAGTTAGATAATTTTAATCATAATTCATTTCATGTGTTTTTGTCGAATTTAAACATCACCTTTAGATGTGCACAATTTTTTAGCTTGATAATGGGCCTAGTTCCCAAAGACGTTCCCTAATACGAAATATTAAAATGAACGTGGATGAAGGCGACATGTTGTTTGATATAATTTACTTTTTCTTTCTATTCGTAGTTGATCTTTTCTTCGTGTGTCATGCTTATGAATATTACTGTTCTGATGGAATTTATTTGTTTTGTTTCACGTATTTTATACACGATATTTATAAAGTCCATATATAGGAAATATTTTTTTAATCTCTGTATCTCGTTTGGGAATAGTGTACATTATGCGAATAATCTTTTTTTGTAGATTGAAAATTCCTTCCATATTTTTATTACTAGTTGCTCCCCATGTCATGATACAATATACTATAGTTGCTTCTACAAGATTAAAATAGGTTAATTTCAAAATATTTTTTGATATCGTTTTTATCTTTCGAAATATATAACAAATTCTACTGTTGTGCGTGATTATTCTACGTTAACTTATCTATATTTATGCCGCCAAGAAACTGAACATTGTTTGCTTTATACTCTTGTTGTCATGCTTTATAAGCAAACTCTTATTTAGTGCTGGCGTTTTTTGGTTTAAATTCTATTTTTGCCGCTTTTTTACATTTAGTTTGATTACATTGTTTTTGCATTATTGACATTGTTTATTGTACTAGATTTAATTATCTGAATTTCGGAGTTAATATAATATTTGTATCATCTGCATACAAAAAGATATTCGATGTCATACTACATTAATTTGGAAGATCATTAATCATTATTAAGAAAAGCAACGGTCCCATTATCCAACCTTGTGGAACCCCACAAGAAATATAATTTTCTTCTGATATCTGCCTTTGTGATCGTCTTGTTAAGTATGATTATAACCAGTTCTACTCTCTTCATGTGACACTAACGTTTTGTAAGTTAAATAAAATATGGTTCCAGTATCAAACGCTTTACTAAGATCAAAGAAAAGGTCTAGTACTTTTTGCCTGTTGTTTAGACCATCTTCTAGTATTCTTAATGCTTCTTGAGTAGCACTTATTGTTCCTTTGTTTTTTATGTATCCAGCTTGGTATTTTGTTAAAAGTTTGTTATTTTCAAGCCATTTATAGAGTTCATTGTAGTAACATTTCTCAAGTACGTTAGAGAACTGTTTTCACAGAGATATAGGCCAGTTTAGTCCACTATTATACCCGGTTTCGTTTTCGGTACTGGTACTTATTCTTGATAGTTTTAGCCTATTTGGGTAAATGCTTTCTTTAAACAATCTTTTTATTATTATACTTAGAGGTTTTACAATTGCATCTTTACCTAGAACTTCATCAATTCGGCATGCTCTTTTAGTGCAGCATTGCTGTATAATCGTCTCCACTTTTTCTTAGTTACAGATTTTATTTCTAAGACTTGTTCCGGTGTATTACTCAACCTAGCCTCTAAGAGGGGATAAGATAGATAGATCTTTATTATTTTATAGCAAAATTTAATTGTCCATGTTTAATATAAAGCAAATATCTATCTGCGAATAATTCATTATAAAAATAGTAAATTGATTAATTTTTTATCTTTTAAAAGGCGCGTCAGTTTTTATTAACGACATTAAAAAGTGTCAGCTCGCAATGTCGCAGTAAGTTATTTTTGATCAGTGTCGAGAATAGAGAAAAAATAGTGGCTATATTACTAGTTAACCAGTAAACAAAATATAGTAATTTAAATGTTCTATTTTTATATATTTTATTTAGGAAGAATAGTAATTGTTATAAAATATCAGGTATCATAAAATTTAATTTCTTAGTGTTAAATGTTAGTAATAATGACTAGTTCGTATCTAGCTAATATCAAATTATTTAGAAGTTTATTCGGCTCTTAAAAATTAAACTTACCGATTTAGTGCTTAGTAGCTTTAATATTTAAATTTGTTTAGAATAGGAATAAAACTTAGTTTCGAAAAATAATATTAATCTTATCAAATATTTAAAATTTGCAGTTTTTTCGAATGATAAATGTTTGAACTCTAAAAATTGTTATTTGTTGTTTTATTGATTAGAATTTAAAAAAATGCTCACTCAAACTTTACAAATGATACTTCCTTGATTTTTTATCAATGATAAATAATTTGTTCTTTCAATTTAGTGCAAAAATATTGCTTATCATTTAAATCAGAGTAGAAATGATCTTAGTTTTAACGAATATTAAAAAAAATTTGATTTTTTTTATATCTACTAGTTAAATTTGAGAAGCCATATATTATCGCCTAGTCCTGAACGCATGAATAGATGTGTACTTAGCTGTACAATTCTATAAATACAAGAAACATCAGATGATAGTAATAATTGAATGTAGTGAAATGTAGAGAATCATCTTCGTGGATTAAATATTTAGCATTTCGATTCTAATGTTAAAAAAGCAAGTTATTAAATATTTACAAAGAAAATTCAGTATAAGTAAATTTAAAAATTTCTATTTACTGATAGTATAGTTATCTATGCAATGGGCATTCCTTTTAATTTAAGCACAAATTAGGGTCATTCCACGTAAAATCTAAAACAATTACGGTTTGGCACTACTCATTTTAGAAGCTGTAGGAATTTGACATTCGTTATCCTTTGACATAGAAATAATTCAAAACTATGCTGCAATATCTCAACAATTTTTTGTTTCAGGGCATTAAAAACAAAAACTAGTTGAAATAGAGTAGTAGAATTTTGTATTTCCTGTTTCTTTGATAAACGATAAAATATGACAAGTACCATCAAAATTTGAGATGCCTAGTGTCACGACTTTGATGATTTGACGTGAGGTTCGCTATTGTTAAACGGTTAAATTATCAATTAATTTCACAATTTAGTTTCTCTTTAACTTGTTTTACATGAAGATATTAGACATCATATCTTTAACCCATGTCTTAAGATTTCTGAAAAATGAGAATAATTCAAACACTAGTTTATAGCAGTGCCTACTTCAGAAATTTTATTTAAATTGTTTTAAAGGACATTTTCAATTTTGTTAAAAATCGCACCAATTTGGGAAATAAATTTTAAACAATTGTAGAAAATTACATTTGTTTCCAATAGAAATGTTTTGAAAAAGTATATAAAATTCAAAACTACTATTTAAACATTTTTTTATCATTAATTTCGGAATCAATAAAGAGCCATCGTGAAGTAATATATCAAACATATTACCTAATTATTACCGACCGTCCTCTTATTACCTAATTATTTCCTTCCCCCACCCCCACCAATCTGTTACCGGTTATTGCTCTTAGAAATGAAAAGTACCTAACCTAAACTGTTTGCAAAGTATACCTGCCCATTCAGTGGTAGTATACTTTAAACCAATATCATTAGTGTATAAATCGCAACATTGCTACACAGCGATAACACTGCGAGTTCATTCTAATCGACTGTTTCGCTAATAAGTTACTAAGCTAATTGACACTTGAACTGATTAATACTAATAAGTTGAATGTGCTCTTTGGGTCTACCTCTGCTTTATTCTAATAAATACAACTATTTCTGTTTTTCAATACTTTAAAGTAAGAAAAAATTGATCTAATTTACTATCGACAAGTATATTGAACTTATTTTCGTACGACGGAGTACGAAGTTACCTTTTGCGTTTTTACGAGGTTACATTTTAAGTTTTAATAAATGAAAGAAAAAAAAATTGCTACAAATTAAGAATTAATCAGTTACAAATTAAGAAGTGCCAATTAGCTTAGTAACTTATTAGCGAAACAGTCGATTAGATTGGACACGTACTGTATTGGTTTCGTTTGGTTTTCCTGATTTCATGTATGACTTCTGGCATACACCATGTTATAAACCATTCGGCATTACGTGTTCTTTGATTCTAAAAACACATTAGTTTCCGGTTCTTGCGAACATATCTAACATTCGTCAGCTGTTAGTTTGCTACATAAGAATTTTGCAGTTCCCAGATTGAATCTGGGTGAAATTATGTAGAATCCATCGGAACAGACGTTTTTCACGCAAAGTGGTTACATTTTAAGCAAAGTTAATGATGCAGTCTTTGATATACTTAAATATGCATTTCATCCGATCCCATTCAGTCATGTTGCGCAAAGCATCGATGCTTTTAGAGCACCAGTCGATTTTATTTGGCTTGCACGAAATTCATCACTGATGAAAGCACGACCAGACAAAACTCTTCAAGCCAATGTTAAACTTTGATGCTACTTCAAAACTTGAACGAAGCGATTCGAAGCATTCTTTGTTGTACTTAACCTTGACGTAAAATTTCCATTTGTTTTTTCGCAAAACTGCTGTTTAAAACGCTGTCGATTTCTGAACCGTCACGGTTTTAACAATCACAAGTGTCAAATTTTCCAGTGCCTGGTGTTTGTGAAGACTTAAAAGCTCGTATTTACTAATTTAGTATTACCTTTTTCAAATATATAACTAGTGCTATATATGGAATCATTTACTTTGGACTATATTTTAAGATTAAAGTAACGAAAGTAAAGTTTATTATTAAATTTAACGTATATTAATCATGATTTTCCCAGATAATAAAAATGTTTGCAGTTTGTATAAGTGATAAAACTACAAAAATATATTAAGCTTTTAATTTTCGTGATCACAAAGATTTTTTGTATAATTCTTAAAGGTATGATCATAATTACATCATTGAAAGAATTACCTATTTTTTTTGTATATAACAAATTCAACTGTCAATTGAAATAAGAAATATCTGTTTATTAAGAATTTGCCGACTCAGAATACGAATCAGCAGCCTACTGGGCAATGGAACACAGAATCGATGCTGAACGGTCGATCAGGACAACCAATAGTGCCGAGCAAAATGGAAGAAAGTCAGAAGACTGATATTGTACAAATCACTGTTTAAGTGTCCTCCAACGTCCACCAAATAAGCTTTTCCAAATTATTGTAGGTATGTTGCGTAGTTATATACTATTACATGCGTCGTTGTTCTAGATTTAAGTAACTAATTATTTTTTGTGTACCTAATTACTAATTATTTTAGCCGACAACCTAAACTCCTTTGTGAAGTTTATATTAGAACTATGATGTATATGTACACCCACGAAAATAAATTTCTCTAAGGCAACATAGTATTCCAAGGTAAAAATTTCAGCACGATAAAAAAACAGAATGTATATTATTTCCTGGCGGTGTCCCGTCAGAAAACTGTCAAAGTTTGAAAATATATATCATTTTAACCAAGAAGAAGTTCAAATCCACATAGTTTCGATTCTAAAACTAATAAGCTATAACTTGAAGGAAAAGGGAATTTAATAAGAAACAGTTTTAACCCTAGAATGCAGAACATGTTCGATATACAACTTTACACAACATGTGTCTAGGAAGCCCGTTCCCTTTGTAGATGTAAATATAAGCAATATTCGAGTTATATTGCAGTAAATTGTTTAATTTTATATTTATAATATTTATAATAAAGTTATTTATTGAGTAATATGTACAAAAATATAAAAAAAATGAAAAGAAAATTCTAAATGAATTTCAGAGTTATAACACTCCAAAGATATCACTGGGCCTGCCATGTTGTGCATCCTAGGGTATGTATATATGAAAATAGTCGAATTTGCGGAAATAATCGACAAAAAACTAAAACACCGTCTAAAAGGACTAAATGTTCAGTTGTGTCTGTTGAGATATGGAATTAATTGCTTTTTTAGACAGGGCCTAAGTCGGAGGCTCAACTAGTCAAGCGTATGGCCCACTCCGGGCAAGCCAGTAATTTTGATAGATCTGACAAAATTACAACCACTGTGATTGTAGATACATGCTTATTTTTAATGTTCGATTATTAGTATTACTTTTATCGCAGAGGCAACAGAGTTGATGAGAACTGCAATATTCTTTTAAGCACGCACTTCACTATGTACCGTCCAATCGATTCCTAAACTTGTTTTTCGATGTGGGATTAGCAACGTCTTCAGGCAAGGAGGTCCATTGTGTTACTATTCTATTGGCGATAAAGTGTTTTCTTGGATTGCATGGACAGAGTTGTTTTTAGTTTGAGGCTGTGGCCACGCAAGTGTATTTATGTTCTTCCTGAATATGCACTCTTAAGTTACAGCTGTATTAACCGTTTAATATTTTATAGGTTTCGATCAGGTCACGTCGAGTTCTCCGTTCTACTATGGACGGAAGCTTGAGGAACGCTAATCTCGCTTCCTATGATAGATTCCTAATCTAATCTCAGCCGGTAATTTGGTTGCTCTTCTCTGAACACGTTCTAGAGCCGCTATATCTTTCATAAAATATGGATTCCATATCAAGTGACCATATTACAATGTAGGAAAAATATATGATTTGTAAATAATCAAAAAAGCATTAGATATTATATTTGGGAAATTCTTTCTTCGTGACGTATATTAAAGAATTAGCTTTCTTTACTACACTGTTTATATGCTCGTCCCATTTCAAGTTTGTGCTTATTGTAATGTCAAGATCTTTTAGCAATTCTACCGCTCTCATTGGTTCACCGGCAAGTATATAACATTTTTCAGGGTTGGACGCATCCATATGCAGGATGTTACATTTACCAACGTTTAATAGCAAGAGCCAAAGTTATATCCAATCGTAAATTTTGTGATCATCCGGGAACCCAATTATTAACTTTTACAAAAGCAATAAAAAAAAATTGGTATAAATAGTCTTATTGCTTTTCAAAATATTTGGTTTTCTCACCTACATATTTTTGCATGCGTTCAAACCAATTGGATTTTTCTTTGATGGTGTCATGGTTTTTAAAGACGTCAGCTGCTATTTGCAGCTGACCATGCCTTTTTATTTGACATTTGTTTCGAAGTGCTTCGGGAAGAAACAATTTTTGTTGGAATCGTTCATCTTTGAACACCTAAACTTTATTGCTTAATTTGTTTAGATTGTTGCTTAGTTTCCGGCTCGTACAAATATATTCAAAATTTTCAAATTCTTAGTTGAATTTTTTGACAATTTTCCTACACCAATTGACACGAGATTTTTCTTGATCTCTGCTTAAATTATACGGAATCCGTTGGAACAGGCCTTTTTTCACACCTAAATGTTCAGAATCTAATGTATGCACTCTTCAATATATCAGAGGATGTCTATCTCATAACATGCGACGATCACAAATTGCATCGCTGGTGGAGTTACGATCACAACGAAGTTCTGCAATCAGTTTTTTTTTCTACTCTTGCTTTACATGAAATTTTCATTTTTTATACAAAATTGTTCACTGCAAACAAACTACATGATACATGTTCTAAGGAACATCATTGATGTTCTGAGTACTTTAAATTACAAGTTTCTTTGCAGCTATTTATAAATTATACATTAGAATAAGAATAATGTTATTTAGTTGTAATGTTATTTGTTATAATATTAAAAGTTGTTACCACAACTTTTTGTATTTCAGATGGTCTCCAAGAAAATGCTATTTTACTGCCATTTTAACATACTTTTGTTAATTTATTATTTCTAATCTAATAATTGTACTTTCGTTTATTTTACAATCCATATATTTTTTTGTATTTCTTGTAAGTTAAATTACATATATGAAAGCAATTAACAAATTTTAGATTTTTCTTTTAATTTTATTAGGTAATATTTTTGAAACTTACTATTATTGAAATTGTTTAAATAACTATGTACAATAAATGTATTTATTAAAATAAATTGTATAAATACTTGAAGTAGAAACTGTAATTTTTAACCCAGTACCTCAAAACAAATTGTTCATCTAGTCGTTTTATTTCTATTCCTTCTAAATTAAAATTGTTTTGCTGTCTCCCACATTTTTTACACCCCATCACTTACGTTTTTCTAACATTCACTCCATTCTTCCCTTCACCATTTATCTATTCATCATTCACTTGTACCATCTACTCCCTCCTATTTGCCATTCATACGAAATCATCAGCAAAGGCCATATCTTGTATCCCATAGTGACACTAACCTCTCGCGTACTATCTAAAAATATGAATCTAACTCATTATAATTCTGTTAGAAATGTTGAACGCTATAAAAAGAGAAAGTTAGAAAAAAGAAACTTCTTACACACAAAAAACCATTCATAAATCGAAACTTTACTAGTGTTTGCCTCTTGTTCAATTAATTCTTTAGTTCAACCAAAAGTGATAATATATAAAAAGGCAAATACACTAAACTCTTTCTTAACGAAGACCTCCACCTTCTGGAACATCTCCCCTATACGGACAGTTTTTCCGTCAGAAACTGTCCACACATACGTGCCTGTACTTTTAAACTTCACTTTAATGGAGACGCTCAACAATGGACATTGACACTAAATTTAAAGCAAAAATAATAGTTAGTCCCAACTTATGTACAACGCTAAACAACATTGCTGCCTTTTTATCGCTTTATAACAGTTATCAAGCACTTTATCAACGATTAAAGAATCACCCAAACCAACGCGAAACGTGCAGTCGTTGCGAACTTTTCGCGGCGAATTAAATTTTGCGTCATCTGCGGCGAGACATGGCGCGATAGTTTCGCAGCTGTATAGGTTTGATCATTATTTTTAACGGGGTAGCGTTTTGTTGCGAATGTTTCGCGTTGGTTTGGGTGTTGGCGTTGGTTTAAGACACCTAATTGAAGTTAAGACAAACAACATTTACTCGCTTTAAGCAGATTTTACATAGAATGACACTCCCCGAGTGTCATTCTATGTTGATTTTCTAGAGATGGAAAATAATTTTGATTCTGTTAGGAGAAATGTTGAACGCTGTAAAAAAGAGAAAGTTACAAATAAAAAAGTTATTTATAAGCAAGAGTGTTTAAAACTTGAATTAATTCTTTAGTTCAACCATTGAGTAAGTAATAAATAGATTGATTAAGTCTAGCATTACTTTGTGGTAATCCATGATGAGATATCAATTGGAAGTTATTTACTTCGTGATTTACCACGTTTCAATTGTTAGATTGTTACTATATAGTTCAACCCTTTCAGGCCATCTTCAGACTATTAGTACATGGGGAGCTGTGTGGGTTCGTTTGATGTGGTTGTTATTAACCATGAGGGAGTCAACGACCAGGTGGACGGGAGCAACGACACGACAACGACTGAACAAGAAATATAACGACCATTTTTGACGACAATTATGACAACAATGATCAGATAACGACAAGCGGGAACAACGGCAAGGCTAACGAATTTTGCTAATATATGGGCTTACTGATAAATTATTAGACATATTTAAGAAAGTTTAAATACTAGGAATAATAATTTCATTAAGTGGCAAAAAATACATCTACCTACTATTAATAACCAAACGTTTGGATTCAGTTTCTTATGTGTACACTTTTTGTTTTACTATTGTTTTCTGCAAATAGTTTCAAAATAACGCGTCCAAACTGAAGCCCCTTGACCACACCGGAATATTTTCAACATCTTTGATACACTGATTTCATGTTATTCAAGTCACCTTTCTCAAACCACTTCAAGTTTTTTCTAAGAAGATTAGATACATTACTTGATCAGATAAGTCAACTGCTGCTAGGCGTTTATTGTAGTCTACTATAAATTTTGGTCTGAGCACAGACCAGATGTTATAGTCTTTGGTTCGCCAATTACAAAAGAGCTGTCACATCATTTCCACGATTAGCAGAAAGTAGGTAAATATTTTTTATTTTTCCAGTTAC
The DNA here is from genome assembly GCA_009867245.2 of Adranes taylori. NCBI lineage: Eukaryota > Metazoa > Arthropoda > Insecta > Coleoptera > Staphylinidae > Adranes > Adranes taylori. The sequence continues at coordinate 16,393 of WYDF02262491.1, forward strand.
TGGTATCTAATCCATCTTCATTTTCCATGGAAATAGATTTCTTTTTTAAATTTCCAACTATTACTTCTTTGGGCAAACCTTAACGTTTTTTGTTTTCAATACTACCAACTAAATGCGACAGTTATATTGATGCAGTATGTCCTTAAGAAGATATAGTAAAATATGTTCTGGTGTTTGTTTTTATCACTACGTATTCTTATAAGATATATGCGTATTCTTATCAGATATATGACCATGCTTTAAACAATTTTACACAACATTTGTGCATCTTTGATTTTATGTGCTTCATAAAGCCTAATCGACCCCTGAATAGCAAGAGACTCATCAATGGCAATATATACCTCTAAAACGTATGGCAATTTAGAATTTGCTACTAGAAAGTGTCTTAAAGGCTTAAATTTGCTTAGTTTAACAGTTTTATCTGCCAACGAATCAGCAGCAAAATTAATGTGCCTCAATAAAATGTCAAATTAATTCCTTTACAGGATCTAGTTTGCAAAATTATTAGTGAAAATTTCATCTTTTCTTCAATAATCGGCAGTTCAGGATTTACTCCTCAATCAAAAAAAACATGAATATTCTTAAACTGCCTGTTTCGGGATCCCAATTTGAATAAGATTGCATGTCTATGGTCTGTTGTGGACAGTCCAATTTCGAATCTGAGTTCGGTAGTAGATGTGAGTTATCCTCTGCACCTAACTTTGGTTCTGGTAGAGATTCTGCCGTATATTGAATACGGTTTTTAAATTTAATTTTCCTTTTTTTCTAATTATAAACTTGGGTTTCTGAATTTGATGTTGAATCCGAATCTGATATGAGTAACTGACTACTAGAAGCTTCTAATGGCACTAATCATTTTCGTCCGATAATTCTATCAAATTCTAATTCAACACTGTTTTGCAGTTCAGTGGTCAATGTTTTGTAGTTCAGTGTAAGGCAAAGATTTAGAATGATAAAATAAAATTTTGTTTAGTATTAGTACTTTTATTACAGCGTAGGCAACTTGATGAGAGCTACGATATTCTTTTAATCACGCACTATATACAGTCCAGTTCGTTCTTAAACTTGTGTTTCGATGTAGCATTAACAACGTTTTCTGGCAACGAGTTCCAATGTGGTACTATTCTGTTGGTGATAAAGTGTTTACTTGGCAGAGTTCAGTTCTTAGTTTGAGGCTGTGGCCACGCAAGCATGTGTTTGTGTTCCTCCTGAGTATGCACTCTAAATTACAACTATAGTAACCGTTTAATATCTTATAGATTTCTATCAGGTCTCCGCGAGTTCTTGGTTCTACTAAGGACGAAAGCTTAAGGAACGCTAATCTCTCTTCGTGTGATAGATTCATAATCTCAGCCGGTAGTTTAGTTGCTCTTCTCTGTACACGTTCTAGAGTCTCTACGTCTTTCATGAAATATGGATTCCAGATCAAGTGACCATATTCCAATATAGGTCGAATATATGATTTGTAAATAGTTAAAAAGCATTAGATGTTATATTAGGAACTGCTTTCTTCGCTTGCTTTACAACTCCGTTTATATGCTCGTCCCATTTCAAGTTTGTGCTTATTGCAATACCAAGATCTTGTTGCAATGCTACTGCTTTCATTGGTTCACCAGCAAGTATATAACATTTTCCAGGGTTTGACGCACCCATATGCAAAACCTTAAATTTTCCAACGCTTAATGGCAAGAGCTAAGTTGCGTCTAATCGTAAATTTTGTGCAGAATTCCTTGCGTGTTATATTTTGGATCACTCAGGTACCGAATAATCTTCGTATCGTCCGCAAAATGACTAATTCTATTTGACATCTGCCTGGACACGGATCCCTGTTGTACACCGCTAGGAATGTTGTGTTTCGTAGATTAACTGCTCTCAGCTTGTACAGTAATCTTTCCGTCGGCACTTTGTCGAAATCCAGATATATGATGCCCATGGCCTTTGTCAAATTTAGTAGGTACTCGTCTAGTACTAAAAGCAAATTGCTTGTGACAGATCGCCCTATGAGAAATCCATGTTGCGATTCTCAAAGTGTGTCGTTTTCACGTCTTCAGCTATTGAAGTTAGGCTAATTGGCCTGTAGTTTTCGGTTTTAGTTTTATCGCCATTTTTATAGATTGGGATAATTGTGGTTTTTCTCCAATCGTCAGGTACTACACCGCTGGTTAAGGAGCCGATCAGATAATGGAACTTGAGATAATGGAGAGCAAATTGCACTTGCGTATTTTTTGAGAAACACGGCTGGTATGTTGTCCGGTTCCGGCCTGGTGTTTGTCTTTAGTTTGTTTGAAATTTCTTGTACTCTCGCCGGCTGTATATCAACTGAATCAATATAATTTGCCATTCTCGGTAAGTAGGGTAGGATACCATATGTTTTCTACGAGTAGACGCTAAGGAACTGCTTGGCAATTTTTTCCGCTATTAATGTGCTGTCAGAGGCTGATTCAGACTGGTTGTCAGTACACAATGATATTGATCTCACTTTAGAGCTTAGGGTGCTTGAAACGTATCTGAAATTTTTCTTCCTGTCGTCAAGAATTGATTCCTCATACTTCCATTCCTCACTTGATATCTTTTTTCTAACCTAATTCTTGACGTAACCTCATTGCACATGTTTCGATATGTCGCACACGCTTCAGCTGTCTTCACTGCTCTGTATGGACCCCATGTGTATCTTTTCTTTTGTGTAAGCTTTATAATCGTTAAGTTTAACCAGGGTTTTAGTGCGTGTTCCATTAGTTTTTTTTTCTGGTACATGCGGCTCTATCGCACTTGTTAGAGCATTTGACAATTTTGGGTAGCTATTTAGCTCAGAGCTGGATAGATATTGACATAATTTGCTTTCTTAAATTTGCGAACGCACTTGGTTTTGCAGTTGATCTTATCTATGGAAACTTGTACGCTGACTTCAATTATGCAATGGTCGCTTTTTCCTATGGGCAATTTCATAGCCACGTCGGTTATTAGTTTTTTGTCATTAGTGAATAGTAGGTCAATACTGATGGATTATTATTAGCACGGTAACATGTTGATTCTTTTACTAGCTGACACAAATGGCTATTAGAATCGAAAAAATATTCTGCGGACAGTGATCATGTTCTGCTGCCAGTTTATTTGCGGTAGGTTAAAATCACCAAAATCAATTTCTATACTCTGAGAAATTTTAAAATTTTATCCGTCAATGTTTTATCGGAGATTGGTGAGTTATTGGGCGGTCGATAAGCACATATTAAATTGAATTCGTTTTGATCGTATTTTGCCTTAACGAATAGAACTTCGCTCAAGCCTTCGTTTAGATCCTCACTTAATATATTAAGCTTATTTCCTTTAAGATCATTTATTAGGTATATGCATACACTACCTCCTCTCTTGTTTTTCCTATCTGCTCTAGTAAACAAGTAGTTCAGACGATATACTATACAGTCAGGTATGTCATTTAACCATGTCTCAGATATCATAATTTCGTGAGATGCAGACTAGTACGTGATACTACGGAGACAAATTCGTCAAACTTCGCTGTCAAAGAGGCGATATTAGTGTACAATAGCTTTATATTGATGATTTCGCATAGGTTCGATTTAGTATTATTTTGCATATGAATTACCTGGTTGTATTCTTTGCCTGTCCTGGCACCGCTTCTTTCACTTTTGCTATTTTCCACTGGTGCTCGATAAAAAATAAAAGTATATGCACACACCGCCACCTCTCTTATTTTTCCGATCTGCTCTAGTAAACACTCTGACAGGTATGCCAGTTTTTAAGCATGCCTCAGATATCATGATTACGTGAGGTGCAGCGACTGATTCTACGGAGACAAATTCGTCAAAGAAGTGATATTAGTGTACATTAGCTTTATATTGATGATTTCGCATAGGTTCGGTTTAGTATTATTTTGCATATGAATTAGCTGGTTGTATTCTTTGCCTATCCTGCAGCGCTTGTTTCACTTTTGTTTTTTTTTTCTACTGGTGCTCGATAAAAAAATGATACCTATTGACGACAATACCTGTTTCCCAGTTGTTTGGACTCAGCAGCTTCTCAAGCTCTGAATACCGCTTCCACTTTGAAAGAGGCAAATGTCGGGTTTTCGCGTCTGGTTACAATCTTTTCACCGTCAAAATCGTTTCTGCTGTACTTTTTATTTAGTTCTTGCAGATGCTCACTAGTCACAAAGTTTTAATTCTTTAACATGTAGCGCTCTTTTCATTAGCGTGCCGCTTGACAGTTGGAGTTCGTCATTTCCAGTTGCAGAGCCTATTACGTTACTCTTCTTTATGTTTACCTTTCTCTTGTTGGTAACAACTGTAAATCCATCTTTGTTTTCATCCTTTTTATTTTTATTGCATTGTTTACATTTTTATTGTTGTTGATATTAATATTTTCGTTATTATCGGCCTCAATAGCCTGTATGGCACGGTTGTTGGTTGCGTTAATTGTTGTTTTTGGTTCATTTGTCGTTTTTGCTGCACTGCTGTCCCCACCTGCCTGTTGACTACTTTTAGTCACAATCACCTTTGTGCCAACTTGACTTTAGTTTATATTTTTATTATTACTCTTTTGAATTACTGGAGGTAGTCCTGGTTTTTTCTTGTTATCAGCACTTAAATTTCTTACATTTTTTGAATTGATTTGTTTTGGTAAGTTCAGATTAGATAATGTACCGTCATTACATTTTAAGTCCCAAATATTTTTTTTAATACCTGTTATTAGCGCTGAGAATTGGTTGCGGACTTCATCCAGTTGATGTTTCATGTTATCTGATAAGGCATTTAATAAATACTTGCCTTGTTGCAGGAGAGTCTGATTTAACTTATCGTAAATAGTTTTTCTACTCTATCTTGTAGGATAGCAATTTTATAAGTTCATATACTTTACTTGTGCTGTTAGTGACCTCTTGCAATGAAATATCGGGAAAGGTGTTGGGTGATGCTTTTTGATTAAGTTGCGTGTTGACGTAGTTTAACTCTTCGTTAGCACTCGAATTCGTGGCGAACCCCTTGAATTCTTCTGCGTTGTCGTTTGAGTTCATTGAACTATTTTGTGTGTGATCCTTAACCTCACTTTTATTTAAACACATAAAATGTGTCATGACTTTATTTTCTGCGGTAGATTTCATATCCACAAGTTTTTCAATAGTTAACTTGACACATTCTATGTGAAATTTTAATTTACACTTTGTACACGTTAATATATCGTTGTATTTTGTGAGAGCGTCAGGCATATAGCGCATACGCCGGACGCAATCTTGATTTATTAGCAAGTTTAAGATAGATTTTATCGTTTAAGAACCGATCATAATGATCATATCATGATTCTAATTCACAGTTCTATTTCAAGCTGAAGAAAAGCAGTAATACGGTGGTTATATGGAAAAAAAATAATTTTTGTGCTTTCTAAATTAAAAGCATGTTTTTTCATTTGTGGCATTTTAGTTACAGAAATTTTATGAGATTTCACATTTAGACATTTCAGTATACTTCATACTTACACGAAGTATAAAATTTTAAATATAATTGCAATTTTTAATTCGGTTGTCCGGTATATAGAAGTCCGGTATATAGAATCCGGTATAAACACCAGATCCTAAGTTTTGTGGATTATGGTATTAAATATCGATATAGAGGTACACGAATTGCATGATAATTAGTAAAATTCCCATGGCAAATAAGTTACTTTCAAAATTTCACATGAATTGTGGACCAAACTTGGGCAGGCAGAAAAGTTGATAATGATGAGAAATAAAAAATCTATATTTTTGAAGTTTTGCTTGGTAAAGAAGAATATTTTGACATGGAATATAAAATCAACACTAATGAGTGTAAATAAGTTTATACACACTAAAAAACCTTGAAAGTTAATAATGAAGATCTATGGTATTGTACCCGAAAAAAAAAATTATTCCAAATCCATGCAATCATCAATTTACTGAAATTTGTACAAATTGCAAACTGATTATTTAATTAATTTGAAACAATATAAATTAAGTACTAAATGATAAATATTCCAAATGACGACCAAATAAATACAGTAGGTTACTTGCTGACGTTTCAGCATAAGTTTCTAGCTTTCTTAAAACAATAATATATTTAAAAAAATTTCAAAAACTTAACTTCGTTAACAAATTAAAAACACATGAGGATTATCATAGAAAATTTAAATTCTCTTCTTAGATCAATTGTATATTAGTATATTGATATTATTACACAAGCGACTATTTTACTAATTTAAATTAAAATCTAAAGCAGCAACCTCTTTGCTAACATTTTTACAAGTAGTGTATATAAAGCATAATTGCTGCTTCAGATATTAATTAGTAAAACTCAATTCTTTAAGAATATACTAATTTTTAATTGGTTTAAGAAAAGCAATTTCAATTTTCTGGTATAACCTCATGTATGTTTTTAATTTAAGAAAGTGAAATTTTTGAAAAAATAATCATTTAAAGCGTATGTTCTAAGGTAATCATTTTTTAACATTTTTCATTATTTTACTTATAATTGTAATTAGTATTTCGACTAAGTCTAATTTTTGACTAGTATTTTGGCAAGAAACTCTTGTTTTCAATTTGTTGATATTAATGTTACTTAAATACCTTTTGGCCCGCAATTCGTGTAAAAATAAAACATTATTTGTACATTCATGTACATCCTGCTATTCTTTTTAACATACTAAAAATAACAAAAAGATGGAATTAAACAGATCAATATAAAAACCTTCCTACAGTTTGAATGATCGTAGTTGACGATTTTACCAATACCTCACATTTAACAAATTTTCACAAGTAGTTTTTAACGTCAAAATTTCTTCCTTCATAGGTATTATTAGAGTTCCAATAATTTCATCAATAGTGTGCGTAAAGAAATACTCTTCAAAGTTGTTCTTTATGAATGCTTCTAATGATGTTAATTCAGCGCTTAAACTAGAATTAAAAGTAAAACAATTAGTAACATCAAATTTCTTAATTTTCATCTGCTCTTAATTAAATTTACTTATAAATAAACAAATATTGCAGTTCGGCTTTTAAGACTAACTGATTGTTTGCTAGGAAAGAAGTAGATAAAAAATTTGCTTCAATTAAATTCGAACCTGCGAACAGTCGATGCCAACCACGGAACATGTGATGCACTACACTCTTAAAAATATACGCAAGCAAACCAAACATTTTCCCTTCCTAGAATTGATTGTGCATAGCGTACTAACAATACTGAGCCACGTATACCCTTTCGGAATCAAGGATGACACTAAACTACAAGGGCCATTCACTTTCAACTCTACATTCTAAAAAAAATGTTTCTTGTTTACAAGTTCTAGTGTACAGGTTTAACACAGTGTCAAATTTCATCAGAAAAAGCATGTATTATCCAACATTCGATAACACAGGAAGAAGCCCAAAATTTTTGCCTTCTTTCTTTCATTATATCTATTGCAGAAAGTACAAAAGCATGGAAGTGCGTAAAAACAATTAGAGTGTGACGCGATAAATCTAGATAAATATTCACTTGAGGGTCTATGTGAATTTACAGGTATTAAGAGTTATAAAGCAGGTAATAATTATCATCTATACTATAACGATCTTTATTGGCTTAATATTCTTATCACTACTTACATTAATTCTAAACTACCAATTAAAAATTGAAAGTTAATTAATATCCATGAACCCAAAAATTGGAAAAAAAGGAATAGAAATTTAAAAATGCATTTTTATGTATCCCCCTTTCTCCTCTCCCCAGTAATCTTTTCCGTTATTCCTAGCCCTTTTATTCCTCGTCCTAAACACTATTATTACTAACTCCCTTTCTTCTGTCCATTCAATCTCCAAACATTCCATAATCCAGTGCTCCCGCTTTCTTTAATTTCTCCCACAAATCCTATATACTCTCTCACTTTTAGTCATCCATTTTTTCTTACCCCTTTTCTCATTCCCACATCTGAAACGCGATATCATTCGATTTCTCTACAAACTCACCAGAGAAACTAATAACAAAACAATTAAAATTAAAAATTACAGAAAAAACTATGAGCTAGAAAAAAACTATGGGCTATTGTAAACAAAAATCGTAATAACATTAAAAATAAATATTGTAAAGAACATAAATGAAATCATTTTAATTTCGTTCTACCATATATGCTTTACGTACTTTCAATACTCATAAGTCATCTAAATTATTCAAGAAGGCTAAATTTTATGCTAAAGTTTTAGTTCTTTAAGCATTATTTTCTAAGCATAGTTACTTGTATACGTAAAATATTTTGTACTTATTTATATTGTCATATAAAATTGAATTTACCTTAGCATATAAATTCTAACGTTTGAAAAAGAAACAGAGCATTTACTTAAGTGTTGCAGTCTATTTTAAATTAAACATTACTATTTTATTTCGATGATTACTTTTGACTGACACGAATAATATATCTCCATGCATACAGTTAGCGAACAAAACGAGGTCCGTAGCGGGGGTTAGTGCAAGTTCAATGAGGGTTAAGCAAAACAAACTCTACGTACTAAATGCATTACATCTTGTGTTACAAATAGTGTTGTGATCACTCGAGCGAAAAAGTACTCTAGTGTACGATTATCAAAATAATCGGTATCACTTGAATATTCTTTTAGTTATTCAAGTACTCATAGAAACGTAGTTATTCGACAGCGAAGCTCTGCGGAAATAGTCGCTTGTTATTTGCAATGTAGTGTATATAAAACTTGCTTTAAATTTTGCTACGACTAATTATTCATAAACTAACTTCGACACCAAATGACACTTAAGAATGAAATATAAAATCAACAACTCTTGTTGAATCATTCAAAACAATAATCATGTTGTGGGTAGTATAGTAAGTACTATAATCGGAAGTCAACGAGGTAGTTATGGTGTAAGCATAAAGCAATTCAAGTAGCGAATGATCATTCGATTATTAGAATCGCTCAAGCACTGAGTACCCGATTATTTGAATTTGTCGGTTATTCCCAACACTAGTTACTAATTAGGGAGTAAAATAAATTCCTAAGAGACACCTTCCTTACTGCAGTTCATAGCACTTGATTAGGTATGAAATGTTCGCTGCTTAAAGGAGGTAAAGAGGCCAGGTAGCGAGCGACAGACGGTGTAAGGAAGTTGCACTAATAAATAGCTGATCGTAGATCATAAATTGTGCAGTTGTTTGGTAAAATTTGGATTATGAGAGCGACATATTTTTCTTATTGATCGAATAGTTTGCGATTTTCATCTTGTGAATAATTTTAAAATATATTAATATGAAAATATTCTTGTCACTAATTTTCGACTATTAACTAATGTACTACAAATTAATGTTAATTAAATTTTTTTTTAATCATGTGTTCGAAAAATTAATGCTTGCGAAATATTCTGATTTATTTAATCAATACACGGGAGAACCCCTTTTATCACAATTTAAGATCTAGTAAGATTAATAATATGTGAACAATAATAATAGACATAACCTAAACCATATACAAATAAGTATGTGAAACAGTACATTTACAAAATATATAACAAACAAGTATTCAAAACAAAAAGTATCCAAGATAATACAGATATGAAGTGTGATACAATGCAAAAGAGTATAATATTGTTTATTTTCATCGCAAAAGTAAAATAATAATTAAATACGGAAAAGTAATACAATAAGTAAGTCCACGAACATCTAAATAGCAACTATTTCTATATTCTATTTTAATAGTGATTTGAACTACTCAAGTGATACTTCAAATAGATCAAGGCTGTCATTTAATCCGTTCCCTATTCTTAACATTCAATTCAACGGGCTACATAAGAAGCTGGTTTTACATTGCGATTTACTAGACGGTGTGAGTTGTACGGTTAGGGATTCTAAGGTCGATACGAGATAGTAAAGGGGGACAGAATAATACCGCGTAATATTTTATATAGAACTGTAGTATCTGCTAACCTGCGCCTGTGCTCCAAAGACGGCAAATCTAGATAGCTACACATCTGATCCACAGTTAAGTGACCAAACCAAGTTTCATTACTGATTACCCTTTATTTTAGAATTATTTTGTACGCTCGAACATCTCAATGTGTTTTTTGTAATATGGGGACCAGACAACACTCCCAAATTCAAGTAATGGGCGAACAAGACTAAGATATAGATGCTTGAATGTATTTGCACTAAAGTCTTGACTAAACCTGGTTATAAAATCAAGTGTATGAAAGCCCCTGTTTTGAGTCATATCAAAGTGATTCTTAAATGACAACTTCGAATCAATCACAATGCCAAGATCACGGATTTCATTGACAATAGCAATTTCTTCATTAAACAACCTGTAGTTTGGTGGAAACGCAGTTCTCCTCTATAAGAGGCAATTACATTACATTTATTTGGATTCACATATAAGTAGATCTGAACTCACCAATCGCCAAACATTTCCTGAGTATGTTGGACCTTTAAATAGTCATCAATCGAACTGACTGTGGTGTACATTTTTAAATCGTCAGCAAATAACATGAATGATATATTCGTAAGAACACTGGACAGGTCATTGATAAATAAATTGAGGAGTAAAAGACCACTATGCGAGTCCTGACTTATTCCAGTGGTGACTAATATAGGTGATGATATACAATTGCCTATCATCACGTACTGTTTACGGCCTTGTAAGAAACTTTCCAACCATTTCAATATATATATCCGCCAATTCCCAAATTCGATAATTTCTGAATTAATAAGTTCTGGTTAATTTTATCAAACGCCTTAGAAACGTCAGTATAGACAGAATGAACCTTCTTACCATGTTCTAGTGCGTTAGATAAACGTATGATAAAATTAGTTTCAACCAACCTTCCGGGTGCAACTCCATGTTGATTCTCAATTATTATATTCTCAATATACCATTAAAGTAGCCTAGATATTAAACAATCAAAGATTTTTGGAATAGTAGAAGAAATTGAAACAAGTCTATAGTTTTCAATGTTTGATCGATAGCGTTTTTGAAAAACGGGAACAATGTAACTCACCTTCCAAATATCAGGAAAAATGCCCTCAGTTAAGGTTATACAACATAGTCAAAGGAGTGCTAAGAGTGCAAACACATTCTTTTAGAAACCGAGCTGATACAGAATCTGTACCAACAGTAACTACTATTTATGTCAAGATTAGAAATTTTCGCAAACAGATCTCCATCGGAGATGGTGTAACTATTAAAATTTGTCACGATGTTAATATTTTCCTCATAACCCACAGCAAAAAGATCATAATGCTCAGCAAAAAGATCAGATATGGATTGACAGTCATGGGGAGAAGATGAATTATTCAGGAACATATATTGAGGTAAAGAGGATGATTTTCCACTATTAGTTACATGCTTCCAAAATATTCGTGGATTAGTATGAACGGAATTTTCCAAGCTACTTATATAATTATTATAGCAGTTGTTTGACAAGACTTTACATCTATATCTCAAGGTAGCAAAGACTTCATAATCACTTATCGATTTAGATCATTTGTATTTTATATATGCCCGTTTTTTATCAATTATAAGTTTTTGAAGGGCTGGACTACACCATGGGGAGAATTTAGAATGTTTTAGAACTGTGATTGGCAGAAAGGTATCAATAACTTTTTGTAACAGTGACTGAAATTCGCTGGCAGTGTAATTGACATTACTTTTGATGATGTCTGTCCAATTAATTTATGACAATGCCTCGTTAATCGCAATATAGTTCGCAGCTTTAAGGACATGAATATTAATGGGGATGTATTTTCAAGTAACACCTGGCATTCCTATCAACTATGATTGACGCTATTGTCTAACAAGGGATCAATCGCATGGTCAATTGTTATATCTTCTAATTTTAATTTCAATAATATTTTCTAATTTTAATATTAGAAAATATTAAAATTTCAGAAAAGTGAAGCATTCACTAACAATCGTTGCCTTCTTAAATAAAGATGTGTCATTGCTACTTCCAACTCCAAATCCTTCATCGTTCCAAGCTACTTCCGGTAAGTTGTAATCACCAAACATCAAGAAATACGGGTTATTATTCCTACCGACAATGTCCTAAACCGAACGGCAATGATCAAGATACAACTGGTTCTGTGAATTTGGAGGCAAATACTACTCCGCCGATTACAATTAAAGAATTACCAACTGTGATAGACATAAGAATTTGTTCGATATTTTTAGTCAATGAGCCAATTTTCTTGATCGTAGAACTTTCCTTACTGCAATTAATACTCTTCCGCCACGTTTATTCTGACTCGTTAACGGACACCTATCACACCTGTACAAATTATAATTTTCTAAACCCAATACATAATTATCAATGTCTCTATTTAGCCAAGTCTCCACAATTATTATTATTATTATATTTATTAAAGTATATTGCCTGTCATTAAATGAATAATTATTATCAGTAAATAAATAAATTGCTTCGTCCCTAATAAATTCCGGAAGATAGTTGGGAGAGTTTAGTTTTGTAAACACGGAATTAATTTAAATTAAGGGGAACCTGCCAACTATCTGGTGTCACGAAAAAACAACGTGACAATATTAAAACTCTATCTCCTGCGACTTTGACGTTTGGCTATGTCACAAACAATGAGGCATTTGAAGCTTTCACAATGTCGAAAAACTCAAGCATAAAAGATATGTATGGCTTCCATGTGAGTCTAATTAAGAATAATGTAAATAACCGAATTAAGCCAAAGCCTAGACTACATATCGATATTTCCAATGAAGGTATGTTTCCTAATTACCTAAAATTCGTTAATGTAAAACCCACTTTTATCATTATCACTATTACACATTTTTCAGTAATTGTAGAGACGCTGATATGTACAACTACAGTTTTATTTAAATTTCAAACTTTGTATGTATATTTTAACAAGTACAGTTTTATTTAAATTTATTATTTAAAAATCAATTTATTTAATGCTCATCAATTTGGTTATAGAATAAATAGAAGCACATCTAATGCCATTCTACACCTCGTTAATGATATTTTAGAAGCAATTGAAAGTAAAAACCTTTCAATTCCGTGGAAATAACCGTTCAATTTCATATTCTTGTGGCATGACCAAGGCATTTGACTAAAACATAAAATTGTAACAAATACGTAACATTAATTAATTAGAAAAATACATCTTTGGCTTGGCTTCAGGAAAAAGTAAAGCTTTCAGATTAGGTTAATTTTAACAAAAAAGATGAAATAGGTTTTCAATGCAAATGTGCAAAGTATAAGAAACAGAATTAATAAACTAGAAGTAATAATGAGAACAGAGTCAGAAAATGTTGTATTTATCGCAGAACAGTGATTGACAAAATTAAGCCACAAACTTCAAATTAGACAACTTAAAGATGGGTTTCCTTTATTGCAGAGAAGCAACAATGCATAGGCGTGTTATAATTCTCTAGAAAAACAATATTGACTTTGTGGCAATTGACCTGCATCAGTTTGTATAGTACCAAGCTTCGAGATTTTGTTTGAGACGGTTAAGTATAAGAAGTATTTTCCATAATTTTTACACTAATCTAACAATTTGAGTTGTTTTACGAACTAGGTTTTTTATTGTGGAAAAATTCGAGGGTCTAAAAATTTTTAGACGTCTAGTTGGTATACTGATGCTAGTGCCTTCTAAACCGCTGGTGCTTATTACCACTATTTTTGAGTTTCATTTTACGAGCGTTGGTAAGTTATATATATAATTTATGTGTCTGAGATTAACTTTACCTATGTAACATTGATGCGATACTTTCAATTTGCATAGGATTCACACGATTAGATTTGATTTGCCATTTGTTCAACCAGGTATTGACTCTAAAATTTATATTAAATAAAAACATTTGTAAATGTACAAACTTATCATTTAATAATAAAATACAAATTGAAACTTACTGATCGCATTCAACAATCATTTTATGCTTGTGTTTTTTATCGATGTACTGTCGCATAATGTCAAATATTTGCCAACCAGGAAAGTTTGGTTGCGATTTTAATTCGAACTGTTTATGGGGATTGTCTAATATAATTTTCATATCTTCTTCTTGATATCCCAAAATATTACTTGTCGAACTAAAAAAAAAGTAATGTTATGAGTAAATTTTAACATTTGCCGAACATTTTGTAACATTCATAAAATAAGTCAATGTTAAAAAAACTTGGAACTCGCAACTCAGTCAGTCAGTACCATCCGTCGTACAGAACGTTCACCGCTTCAAAAAGCTCATCTTTCAGTACTATTCGTGTCTTAGTTCTTTCAATTCGTCTTTAATTATCTTATTTTATAATAAATTTCTCAGTGCTCGTACACAATTTTAATTTTCATCCTGATTAGTGTCAAACATTTTTTATTTTGAGGACTGTCCCGAATTAAATAGTTATGCAGCTTTATATACCCCCACCCCTTCTCCTCTCATTATAAACGTAGTCAGTTCAAGAAATTTTCGTTTGGTAGTATAACCAAGACTTTGTTGTTAAATAATTGAATCATGTATACATCTTTTAACACCAAAGGGTTGGCTAATACTGATTTCTTTCATAATTGGGTTTGGTAAATGAAAGTGGGGTTTATAGGTATAGGTATGTATCTTCCACAATTCTTTGTATATAAACTAACTAATGTCACAGGGACCATGATGTGGCTATCAGTTTCTTGAACTGATATGAAAATAGTAGGCCCATATTACTGCGGAATTCTAAATGTTTTTTTTTCACCGTTTTATCGGTACTGTCTCGTATGACAAGGCCATACAATTTTTGTATTTGAAGAATTTCAGTATTAGTTATTTGACCTCTTCCACCTATTTTCCGTCAGATTGACTTTTTCTCCCTGATGAATTTTTTAGAAGTCGTTTCCATATGGATTGCCGTGTGCCAGGTCAATAACATAATAAATTGTGAGTTCTAGGTACCATTTTGGGGGTTAGGATTTTCCTAAAGTATGTTTGAACTTCTCTCTCACCATTGAACCCTGCGCAATTCGCAAAGCAACTTTCTCTATGTAAATTATTCAGCTAGTTCTTACATAACAATTTGATTAATACTGGCGACAATGATCTGATACGGAGTAACTTCGATTTGGCCAAGACCCATTTAGAATCACCGTCAGATCTATGCAACTTTCGTTTATGTCTCTGCTACTTTCTTTTTGCAGCACCGTAATTGCAGAAAGTGTAGAAGCTTCTAATAATTTCAATCCTTCTTGATCTTCTTCAAAGAAATTTATGTACTCACCAAAAGCATTTTTTTAATTTATTTATTAACGGGATCACCTTTACAATGTAGAATAATATATATATATATATATATATATATTATGAACAAGTACATACAACAATATTTAATACATAAGAAAAGTTTAATATCAAATAAGATAAAAGATAACCAAAAATTAAGATATAAAAAATTCAAGAAATTAACAATATAATTCTGCAACCATGAAAAAGGTGTTAAAAACTCATCATCAGTAATGCTATCACTATACAGTTAACGTTACGTTAAAGACATTCAAAGCTAACTAAGATTTTAACTAAATCATTAATAAACAAGTTAATGAATATACGTCCGCTATGCATACCCTGGCGAACACCAGAAGTAACATATATTGGAGAAGAAACAAAGTTTCCTACTCTTACATATTGTTTTCTGTCTGATAAAAAACTCTTATTTCAAGTGAGAATATTATCATGGATTCCAATCGCCTTTAACTTAGTACTAGTATTTTTTTTTTATTACAGAGAATGCAACAGAGTTGATGAGAGCTGCAATATTCTTTTAATCACGCACTATACGTCCAGTTCGTTCTTAAACTTGTGTTTCGATGTGGCATTAACAACGTATTCTGGCAAAGAGTTCCAAAGTGTTTCCTTGAACGGCGTCGACAGAGTTCAGTTCTTAGTTTGAGCCTGTGGCCACGCAAGCGTGTGATTATGTTCCTCCTGAATATGTACTCTAAATTACAGCTGTAGTAATTTAGTTTTAATATCTAATAGGTTATAGGTTTCTATCAGGCCTCTGTGAGTTCTTCGTTCTACTTCAGGGACGGAAGCTTCAGGAGCGCTAATTTCTCTTCGTATGATAGATTCCTAATCTCAGCTGGTAGTTTAGTTGCTCTTCTCTGTACACGTTCTACAGACTCTGCGTCTTTCATGAAATATGGATTCCAGATCAAGTGACTATATTCCAATATAGGACGACTATATGATTTGTAAATAGTTAATAAAGCATTAGATGTTATATTGGGATATGCTTTCTTCATTATGTATATTAAAGAATTAGCTTGCTTTACAACTCCGTTTATATGCTCGTCCCATTTCAAGTTTGTGCTTATTGCAATGTCAAGATCTTTTTGCAGTGCTACTGTTTTCCTTGGTTCACAGCAAGTATATAACATTCTTCAGAGGTCCAAGAACGGATCCCTGTGGTACACCGCTAAGAATGTTGTGTTCCGTAGAGTAACTGCTCTCGTCACGGACGATGTGTTAAGAAACTTTGAATCCATTTCAGAAGGTTACCTCTGACTCCCATTGCGTCTAGCAGGTCAAGTACTGATGGATTATTATTAGCACGGTAACATGTTGGTTCTTTACTAGCTGAGACAAATGGCTATTAGTATACGAAACGAAAAAAATATTCTGCGGACTTTGAGTGATCATGTTCTGCTGCCAGTTTATTTGCGGTAGGTTAAAATCACCAAAAACAATTTCTATACTCTCTATACAGAAATTTTATACAGAAATT
>WYDF02262492.1:0-19048 GCA_009867245.2 Adranes taylori
GCCGGTAGGGGTCAAATAACCCAACTCATTTGGGTAAATAAAATATGACCTGGTAATGGATAGTCGTTTTACGACGACTTATCATCTAGAATATTTATTTTATTTCAACAGGTATAACAAGTTTGTTATACTATACGTTTATTGTATTATTTATTAATTGGAACATTTAATTATAATTCTTTAAATTTATTTTATGAATTAATTGGAAATGTAGTAAAGGGAATATTATGCTTAAAATTTTTCCACTGTGTACTTTGTTGGATAGTGCTGAGTGAAGTAAATGTATAATCGATAATATCTGCAACCTATTAATTTGCGTGAATTATGCGATATAATTAACAATAACTTTAATAATAATATTAATATGCATAAAGATATTTGCAGCTTATTAAGTTCAACGGCAATGTTTTTATTTCTGAAAATTAGCATTGAATTGATCTTATCTCTTTTAGAATTTCTCGAGTAGTTACTTTGAGATTATTTTACCATTTCTAATTGCTAACAATGCGCAGAAAGTGTCTACCACGATTTGATTGTACATTAACATCTCGAACATATGTTCGAGCAAGTTATGCAAAACCTATATAAATTTTTTTCACATTATCATTTGAATTCTTTCATACCATGACAATTATACTCATTCACGATTAAGAAGTCGATTACTATGTGTAATATATGATATCAGATGTCAGTTGTACGAGAGCAAGGTGTTTGGAAAGTGCTTTTCTTGATATAAACGATGCGAGGTTATGCTGCATTTCATGACATTTTCCTATGTGTGACAATTAACAATCTTTATAACAAACTAACAACAAGAATAACTTTGCTACAGTCTGTTGTGTTAGTTGTTTAATAATAGCCACGTTTTAAATAAACAAATATTCTAAATATTTGTAAAATTATGTAAATTTTAAAAATTGATCCTGAAAAACCATCAAAATAAGTAATTGTTATCCAGACCCATTTTCTATACTTTACTCAGAACTGCGAAATTCCAATGATTCCCTGATTCGATTTGACTTCTGATGCATAAAGATATTAGTTCTTTTGATTCCTCAAAATCCAACAAAAATAATGCGAATATGATTTCACCTTTCCAATACTACTATGTAGGTCACAAAGAATGTTCAAAAATTACTGATCCGTTAAGTATTCATTTTGAAAACATTGGGATGGAATTAAACAGTAATTTTAGGTCACGTAACAAAGTTACTTATAAAATAAAATAAAAATAAAAATAACTCGGAACAGCCTATACAGAATAAGGTTTCGCGTACAGAAATGTCTGTCCGTACGTATTATTGTATGTATTAACTAAATTAATTCTGATGTGGTACACTTTTCCTCTCCTATTTTTAAAATAAAGATGTAATAATAACTTGTTAAGAAAAGTAAATTAATTTCGGAATTAATTAGTGCAATAAACAAATAAGAAAGCATTATTAAATATATTTTTCTGTTGTATTTAAATTAAAGGATTATTTAAAACGTATTTGTAGTTACGTATCAATTATTTTGATTTATAAATGTAAACAAATATGATAATGAATAGTAACCGCTGTGCGCTATGAACTGATTTAAGTAGGAATTTTTTGGATGCATATACCGGCACATATGTTAGAGAGAGAGAGATAAATGATCCTTGTCCTTATGTGTTAACATACGTAAGCGTGCATGAACAGATATTATCGCTGATGGCTGGTACGCACCGAAATAATATATCTTTTAATTTCTATTCTCCGTGTATTAGGTATTGTGAATGATGTTGTAATTTATGTATGTTTTAACTCTCGCCCGCACACTCTATTGCATGGGTACCCGCTGTGGATCACAATGTGATGTGTGACGACTTTCACACGTTCTGTGGCAAACAGCTAGAGATACACATGGCATTTGGCCTACAAATAGGCACGCGTAACGAATTTAAGATCAGATCCTGTTCTCATCTCGAGAAGAGCAGACCACCCAGCCAGACCTGCCAGCCATAGCCGCATAACAGCCACACAATCAAGGGATACCTGTATGTTTGTTTGGTAAGCCATATTATTTAGCTCAAAATCAAAAAAAGGTTCAACGTATTCTTTGAAAGCAAAAGAGTTAATTGTGCCCCTTCATCACACAGTTACTCCAAATACTATCTTGATGTTTTAAAGCGTTTGATGACTATAATCTGTCGGACCCTAAATATATTTGTGAAAAGGACCATAAGTAGATCCTTTGCGATATATCCCACTCTGGCAAACGCTACTTCATATTATTCAACATTATATTAAATACAATTCTTAGCCCGGCGGCGTCGTTCATTTTGTGTACACACATTAGTCGTGTAGCTTTAAAATAACCCTTTTATGCGAGATACGTTCTCTTATGCAAGATACAAGGAATATTATCAACTTTGTAACATAAGTGACATCTACATGTCTTCTTGGTGCTTTAGGCCATGGATGTAGATTCATCGGTAACTCCGTCCTTTTTTTATTAACCTTTGTTTGTCCCTTTTCGCCGCTGTTTGTGGCCATGAAAGTAGTGCCTGGGTCGCTCAGAGTACTATGGAACTACTCTGACCACTTCTTGTTTTCTGCTCCTTACACCATGTTCCGCAATCCAGCGGATATCTTCTTTGGCATGGTTTTGTAACCTCATTATGAGATTTTGGTCTATTTGTTTTTGTTGATTCAATTAGGTCTTTTGTTTGGAGTGCATCTGTCG
Organism: Adranes taylori; assembly: GCA_009867245.2. NCBI lineage: Eukaryota > Metazoa > Arthropoda > Insecta > Coleoptera > Staphylinidae > Adranes > Adranes taylori. Next base: position 2,710 of record WYDF02262492.1, read on the forward strand.
TTTCTGAGTTCCGAATAAACCGGTAAGTAGCTAATGCTTTTCTGCGTAGCTGGTTGCTTGCTTCTTGCTTGTGCTTTCTCGTGCCTGGTCAATATTTCTTTACCAAACATAAGCTGTGGCCTTAAGATGGTGTTCAGAATAGTTTTTCTCGCTCTCAAGGACCGTTTTGAGTCGTGGTTGAGTGTGGGATACATTTTGTGTGCTGCCTGCGTTACGGCGTGTTCTCTTCTAGTAACATGTTGCACAAATTTCATCTTGTCTTGAAAGTAACCCCAAAGTTGTTTTCTGGCTACAATTTTCAATCGCATGAAATTTGTAGGCAATTTGGTGAGTTTACATTTGCCAAATATCATAATCTCTGTTTTCTCCGAGCTCATTTTGATTTTCCAATCGAGGCTGAACTTGGCTATTGTATCTAGGCATATTTCTAGTCTAATTTTTGTAATTCTCGGATTTCTGTGGAAAGTTGCAATGGCGGTATCGTCCGCGAATTTTAGCAGCCTGGCTTTTCCTCAGTGTTGCAATTTCGGCATATTACTGACGTATATTCTACAACGTACTGGTGACAACGGGGATCCTTGGGGGATCCCTACTTCTAATTGTCTGGTTGATGATTCGCTGCCGTATTTGATTCGCCATGATCTGTTACTTAAAAATTGTTGAACAATTTTGGTTAGCTCTAGCGATAACTTGAGAGCCCACATCTTGAAAATCAATCCTTCATGCCATACCCGATCGTATGATTCTTCAACGTCGAGCATTGCTGTATACATTGTTTGGCCACGCCTTCTTGCATCGCTAATTATTCTTCTTGGATTGCCGCTAATTCCTCTTTGAATTCCAGTTATTCTTTGGAAATTATGTTGGTTTTTCTGCGTATGATTGAATTCTATTTTTAATTATGCATTCGGCTGCTTTCGATAAGCTATTTAAGAGGCTTATCGGGCGCCTGTTTTTCGGAATTTTCGAATTTTTGCCTTTATTCGGGATGGTAGTTATGATCGTGTTCTTCCATTTCTGCACGAAATGACTGAATATCAGCATTTTGTTTATGATTTCTGCTCAATGCCTGATTGCGTTCTCCGGCAGCACTTTTAGTGCAAAATTCGGAATTTCATCTTCTCCTGGTGCTTTCTTCGGATTTAAATTTTTTAATATGTTGGAAACTTCATTTTTCGTTACTTCGTCGTATTATGTGAAGACTGACTATCGCAAAATGAGTTCGGAGGTTTCTATAGCCAATTCGATTTCTATTGTTGAGTAATCCTTATTTTAAAATTGTTTTTGAAAGAGGTTAGCTTACTCTTCTGCTTTCTGCTTGTCGTCTTCTGCCATCTTATAGAACCCATCTTCTGTCCGAATTGGATTATTATCGCTTGGCTTTTTTCTAATTCGTTTTAGAAATTTCCAGAAGTGATTGTCACCTTCCTCGCACGTGTGCTCGATTGCAGCATCCCATTGATTTTTCTTTTTTTCTTTTAGCATTTTTTCCACTTGATTTGGTATTTTACTTAACGCATTTTTGTCATGCGGGTGGCGACTGAATGCATATTTCTTGCGTAATTCATTCTTTCTTGCTAGCAAGGCTTTTTCTTCTGCATTTAATTTCCACTGGTTTTCCTAGGAAACCGGATGGGAATTTTCCTTGATTTTTTTCTTTTATGACATTTGAAAAGTTTTCTATCGCCTCGTCTAAATCTTTGTGATTATGGATATTTTCGTTGAACGATTTGGTTTCGCTCATTTCGTGCTCGTATCTGTTCCAATTTGTTCTAATGTGTGCTGATTTTGATTTGAGCGTGAATTTCCCTAATTCAGCTATTACGGGATGGTGGTCGGAAGATAGCGCGTACTTGTTTCTATTTTCCAGTCCTTCGTGATTTTATGGCTATCAAAAATGTCTTTTATATCCCCTCTGTGCCCTTGAATTTTGAATTTCTGGTGCTGAAATTGGTTCATTTAGCTCTTGAATTTTCACTTCATTTAGAGTTTTGGCTATCTGAAATAGGTTTTTTCCGGCTTTGTATGTCCTCCGACATCCCCATGAATAGTGTTGTGCGTTTATGTCCCCTCCTGCGATCGTTTTCCCATGTTTGAGAATTTTTTTAATCTCTGCATTATTTATTATGGATTCAGGACGGCTATTTACTCAGGACGTGCTGCAAATATCATTTTTTCTCCTCCCATCTGCGTTTCTGCTGCTGCTGCTGCTGCTGCTTCTATATTTGTTGAGTTTATCAGAATTTGGTTGCTGCTGAATTTTGATTTAATTAAGACAGTGACTCTTCCTCCATTGCTGGCTGGGCGTTGCTGGGGTTGGTCTCGCTGATTAACATGACACTAATTTCTCCGTATTGTTGAAATGTTTTTAATTCCGGAATTATGTTCTTTACTCTCAATTTACACTCCATTTACTAATTTCATACTATTAAGAATTTTCGACAATAATCCTAGAAGAATTTGTTTGATCCTGTTGTCCAACTCGTCATTTGTTGTTTGTATTGTTCCATATTGTGCCTTCTGTACATAGCTGACTCCTGTTGTGACTTCGGAAGCTCCAATTATTTCTTTTCTTTGTTGTTTCTGGAAGCGTGGGTTGATTGCTTGCCCTGAGGTTTCTTCCACAGTTGGAACAATTATATTCTAGTTCTTTCTTCTCACAGCTTTTCGATAGATGATTCTCCGCGCAATTAACGTATAATGGCCGTATCTCCTAGATTTAAAATATTTTTGGGCACTACTTGGTCTTCGTTTGGGTTCGGTTGTTATCGCCATTTACATTTGTGAACGACTTTGAAAACGTCAGAGTTTTCTGCCTGCTTCAATTTTTTCAGTGTTTATCAGCTCCATTATAACTGCATTTAGGCGCCTCACAATTTCACGTGCTGTTTTGGTTCTTGACAGATGTGCCCTTTCACTATATGTGCCTTTGCTAAGGCATGCAAAGTTTTTCCATAAAAAATCTTCGTGCTCGCTTATTTTTAGAATCCCAAACATCATTAAATCAGCACATATGCATTATAAGCACTGATATCTACATGTTATAAAAACAATTAGTGGCAAGCGATTAGCTTTCTGTTTGGTTGTGCAATACATAACTGCCTGGTCCATAGTATCCACTCTCCCTTTGTTTGATTCTAATCGAGGATGATGATAGACTTAGTAATATTACAAGTCAGTTTGACTTTTCTCGTAGGTAAAATACTAGTGTAGTATCTGAAGTAAAGGCAAACTTTGAAGTAAAATGTGGTACATGTTTCGACGGAAACAAAGCTAGCGGAATAAAGGGTTTATTGTTACAAAACTGTCACACTTTATGTTTTCTCTATGATTCGTACAAGTGGCCCCCAATAAAGAGCCTCAATATGTGTCTTGGGGTAACACTGACATAGCAATGATCGTATCCGGTATTTGCGTATCGCTATTGCATCTGAAAAACGTGTGTGTGCCGGTACGTGTATAGCTGGTAGGTTCTTACTGTAAACCACAGCAGGTCTCCTTGGCTAACAGCAATTGGTTACATGTATAATGTTTGAAAGGGAAGTCGGCAAACAGGATCCGCAATTTCGGTACCAGTATTGGCTCTGAAAGTTGTGCTGCGCCGAATTTAATTTGGTTTGGATGCAGAGTAGAGCTGGACCAGAGACGATAGGATAGAAGGCTCCGGTTTTCGAGTCGACTGTCGAGCTTTTGTTCCTCTTGTGGATGAACCATGCGTAAAAAGAAAAAGCTTCGGAAACATTTCGACGTCAACGTTGCCATCTTAATCGGCCACCACTTTATCGTAACGCTTTAGAACTGGCACGGACATTCGGGAATCCGATTGTTTAATGAAAACACAACATTGTAAGGGGCCCTGCGAGCGTGCTGTGATTTCAGCCCAGTTTTCAAATGTTATGTTTTGCCCTTTCAATCCCGCCGATAAATCCAAAATCACTCTCATGCTTTGATTCTTCTCTATTGAATTAACCAGCTCTTTTCCAGTACATCGTTGAATATTCCACACATATGCTGTTTTGGTAACACATAATACCCAAAATTTTATTTCATATCGCGCAAGCTTTGTTGGAATGTATTGCCTAAAGGGCGCCTGTCCCTAAAGCTAACAAGTTGCTCGTTCACTGTGACATTTGTAGCAACGTTATAAAGTTTAGGCAACATATCAACCCGTTTGCCCCAAACTTCTCTGATGACTGAAAACTTATCTCTTATTCCTCGGTCGGTACGTGTTCCTTATCGTCGAATTCTATTGCACAAGAAATGCGTTTGAAGATTTCTAATAGTCATATGCATATAAACTTTTCTAATCTTCATTGTATAATCTACCGCCTTCTAAATTGGTATATTTTAGAATTGCCCTTTCACTTGATGGGGGAACAAAGAGCAGAAATGCTAATATTTCATCTGTGATTCTTGAACTCGCATACCTAGTTACACCAGGCGTTGTATTTAGAATATTGTGAATTAAATGTTTTCCACGATATTGGAGAGGTATATGTCAGGGGAAGACCTCCCACGCGATGGACGGACGATATCAAAAGAATAACCACAAAATGGATGCAGAGCGCTCAAAATAGAGGACAATGGGCAGAAATGGGCGAGGCCTATATCCAGCAGTGGATGCAAAGGGCTGATTGATGATGATGGAGAGATTATGAGAACCATTCTATTTTCGTATCTTTCGTAAACATTTTTTCACCAGGAGTTGAGATATGTTGTTCTTCTGCTACATCAATGTCAGATTCGCTTTCATAATGAACCGAAGTTCTGTCTTCGACAGCAGAACACAGCTCGTCATCTGAACGTTTCCAAGTGTTAGAAGAATCGTCAAATATTTCTTTTTCGAAATCATTCAATACACTTGCCAAATCAGCTTCTACTTCGCTTCGAAAATTAGACCTTTTAGCAACGACAGTAAACGAATTGCTAAAGCTGAGTAATAAACAAAAATAAAAGTTTTGCGAAGAGTGCAAAGCACAGAGTGGCACAGAGCAGAAACAATTTACAATTAGACAAAATTGAGCCAAACGACGGATGTCTGCAAAATTTTGTAGCGAAAAATATATAAATGACAATAATTTTTTTCTGCTAAAATTAACGACATTTCTTGAAGTAAAACGAAACCAAAAAGAGAGAAGTAAAAATATTAAGTAGTAAAATATATATTGCAAAATGAAATCACGTTTGAGTCGAAATAAACCCTAACGACGTAGCATAATTAAGAGAAACTGATATTTTACTCAATGAGTAGACTGAATAAATATTCGCTTATAAAACTGTGAGGAACAACACATGTATTGAAGTTAGATTAGTGTTTATGCTGCAATTGAAAGTAGTTAAATCAATTATTGCCACTAACCGGACATACTATAGCATCTTATAGATCGCATCTGTTGTTAGTAGCAGAGAAATGTCTTTTTGACACATGTGTACTCGATATCTTTCGTACGTTTTCTTTAAGATTCTACGCATCTAAATCGTCGCTAAGAGATTACTTGCACGCATCAGCGCCACATGGCATTGCCATTAAGAACAGCATTTCTAACAGCACGAGGTGATAGTAAAACATTTAGTTTCCGAACTACTGGATGCGAAACTAATATATGCAAAAACCTTTATGCTGTTTAACGTTTAGTTTGATTATTATATTGAGTGAACCATTAATTTTTCGCTATAGTTGCTATGAAAAAAACAAATTTTGGCGAAAATCAAACCGAGCACAATATATAGCAAAAGACTGTTATTGTTTTGCCAAAAAGTAACAAAATGAAAGTACAGGATTACTTATTGTGTTTTGTATGAGATCATTACAAATGTTATGCACGTATTTTGAATAACAAGTCAAATTTGATTTATACTGTTAATTTACGTAACATAATAAAACTTCGTAAGTCGTTATAATTTTTTTATCGTGGAGCGCGAGACAAAACATAAATAACCTTGCACAAATTAATTAAGCTAGTTTGAAGCAATTAGGGTTTAAATAAATAACACGTAATTGAAATATATTTCGTTATCGATTTTCAAGTGTACATTTTGCTAGTAATAAAACCATTCGTACAAAACGGTTTATTGATGCCCTTCAAACGTGATAAAGGCTTCTTTCTAGCGTGAGAAAGCAAGCTAACCGCAAATGCATTTGAATGGGCCATAAGCCGCTCGCTTGTGTTTAGCCAATAACTCAAATTAGGCCTGGTACCGACATCCGATATGTTTCGACGAATATGGTCGCTAAAGAATCCGCATAAACCACTCTCGTCCAAATCTTCTTCGCATTAATTTGGTTTTCAGTGTGTAAGAAGTTTGAATATTTGTTAGTTCAAAGTATACAATTGCACCTGTTTTTCTTTGCTCTTATTGAATTACCAAAGCCAAAGGGTAATTTTCGTTCGCGATTGTAACTTTGGTTTCAATTCAGTCTACAAGAGACTAAGTTAGTCTCCCGGGCTTAGTAGACAAGAAATTCACAATTTATTATTCTCAACCATTTAAATTCAATTAAGTATACTTTGATAGTGTAATTTTGTTATTTTATAAATATTGTTAGTTCAAATTTATAGTAAACTCGCGTTATTAAAATTCATCACAGTGTTTAATTTTGTATGAACTAATAGTTGTATATGTAGACATTAATTAACCTCCCTCTTCACTATCGCGAAATGTCCTTAACGAATCCGAACCACGACCAGCAAATTATCCAGTCCACTGCTGCTACATAAACACATTTATCCAATCCGCTTCAAACGTCAAAGAAAATAATGCAAGAAATATACAACACTATAATGTATATAAATATCCAAAGCTTAAAGAATAAAATGTACAGCTCAAATCAATAGGCAACCAAATAATAATTTTATATTTTACTGAACATTCCTTGAATAAAGAAGAAACCGCGGCACTTAAATTGGCTAATTTTAAGCTAATGGAAAATTTCTCAAGAAATAATTAGATCCATGGGGTGTAATGATCTTAGTAAAGAATGATATGAACACAAAAAATTGAACTTTCTTTAAGCAAGTAATTTGAAATTGCAGGAATTCGGCTACCAAATTTAAATTCGACTATAATAACCATATTGAAAGTTGGTGTTTTCTTGTTTCATCAATTCGTGATTCATCACCTAACCAAAAATTTCTTGTTTCGTCAACTACATTCGTCCTTACCTGTCGTAGGTAAGAATCTATTTCTGTTTCGTCACCTAACCCGCATCTCAGTTATAAGTTAGGGGTGGCAGAAATAAAACACGCACTTCATGCCATATCCACAATTATTAGTTATTTTCCCCAAAAAAAAAATTAATATTAGGATGTTAATCATATTTAACAATATGTGACAATGTTTCTAAAGTGTCCTCCAAACTAATTCGATTTTCAAGAAGTCCACTCACAATATTACTTATCCTTATATCTAAATGACAATTTTTTTTTTGGTCTTTTTGGTGTCGCTAATGTTATCTTCAGCTTTTTGAATAACAACTTTGTAATAATTTGCACCTTCCTGTAGAACTTTCATTAATTCGTAGAAGTTAGGATGCCTTTTTCCAATTCTTTTGTTTAATCGATTGTGCCACCCCTCATCTGCATTCGTGATTCGATATCGTTCATTGTAGCAAACCCAATGCCTTTCAAACATTATCCACTCATCTACAAAGTAATCATTGAACTTGATCATATTGTCATTACTTGGTGAAGAAGGGTGATTTTAAGCCATCCTTCGTCTGTCCAGTCGGGAGGTAAGTGTGCTATGGCAGCACACATTCTGCACATAGTGACAAGTCCTAAATCTTGTACTTTTCGCCAAAGTGCTTAATTAAAGTGGAAGTTACGTCTGTATAGTTACATGTGGGAAAACAAATGCTTACGCCATTTATGACAGCCTTCTCAGAATAATCGTGAAATTCCAGCGGTTTAAATGATGGTATCTTTTCCTTCAAAATGTTAAAAAAATTAGTATAGGTGATTTCTTTTGGGTTTGTTACAAAAGCGTATTCCCTGTATCCAATGAGTACTCCGTATAGCCATGTGAATAGTATACAACTGTTTGAATATAGAAGTACAACTTTTGAAAATTCCATCTCCAAAGAAGATTGTTCCTTTACTCAGTAAAGAGCCATCATCAGTAAATACTAAGATTTAACCATCAGATCTACTGTTAAATAATAAAAAATCGGTGTACCTTTCGGGAATGACAACATCTTTACGGTGTTTTAACAAAGTTTTGATACCAAGGGATGAATACCTTGCGACGTATAGTTGCTGCTTTACCGAAGAGAACATTGGTACTTCCCTAACAAGTCAAGCCCCCTGGTTGTCGCATTTTTCTAAACTTCGCCCAGGAATATTTACGTTACTGGGAGATATTCTTCGCGGGCTCTTCAAACTTGTTTAGGGGTGGACGCATGGGTAACTTAGTAGCTTAACGCACTCAGTTCAGCGCATTAAGTGTAAATTATACTATTAAACTCTCCTTTAAGAAAGGTAGGTGACCAAACAAGATTGTTTAAGCTAGGTCCTTTTCGTATTCACCAGACTTAGCTGCAAAAGTTTTATAAATGCAAAATTAATTTTTTATTTTGTTGTTGGCACTGTTTATTATTTAGTGTTTTTGGATAAAAAAATTCTATTTAAATCAAAGGAATTCTAGTCAAGAAAATTATATTCTAGGCAAGTTCTTATGTTGTATGCACTTGTGTAAATTTATTTCTTCACCCAATAGATTATAAAAACTAAACCACATTCAGAGTATTAATTCGATTCTTGTCGTAAATTAATTGATTTAGCGCCTATGCAGTAAATGCATCGTTAATGCTTCGTACAAATGCAGAATGCCACTTAGTTGTCCGATGCACTGGATATTAGTTGCATGAATCTGAATGACGCATACGAGGACCGATAAACAATATTCTAATCTGTTTATTTCAGTAGTTGTTTACAAATATAGTCGAACTTCCCTAAGTCCATAGTTCACTAAAAAAAAATTCGATGGTTCACTAGAATCACCGCATTTCGATAGAATCACCATTTCGATAGTTTACTAAAACAAATTCGAGCTTTGGAAAATTCGAGTTACAGAAATAACTACAAAATGAGTGAAATACGCTTTCATATCAATTTTATTGGCAGTAAATACATATATGACTATGAAATCATTAAACTTTATATGGATGCATTGTAACAAAGTGATGTTACTATAAATATAATACTGTCTATATTCCGTGATTAAATAAAATAAATACATCTACGTATCTCAAGTTGGCAACCTTCTAGTCAAAAAGACTGCACCCGTCTGTCTGTATTAATACGTAAAAATTAAACGGCGTCACAAATAAGTAAACAATATTCAGATGTTTTGTTGTATCATATTTGAAATAAAAAGATTATTTCTTAAAGATATTTAATAAATAATACAATAGGAATATTATACTTAGGATATGTCAAATATAAGTAGCAGGTGGAGCTTAAACAGAATTTATAGTAATTATATAATTATTCCTTCCGAATTAAGAACACAAAATATTACGTGAATAGTATTGTAAGCTAGACAATTGCGTAGTGCGTATAAAAGACAGAAATACATGGCCAATTAAATAAGACAGAGAGAGGTGTACGCACCCTGCGTCGCCTGTTAATAATAGTTATATAGAGTCATGTATGTTAGTTCCGTATGCTTGTGCGAGCATGAGAATTATATATGGGTCCGCATGAATATGAAGGAAACAGAATATATCTCCGTATGATTAGACGTAATAAGAATGGACTAGAGTAGGAGATGCTAGTATATGCGTTGTATTGGGGTCCACTGTCCCACACAAGTTATGTGTGTGTGTTTTGTGTGCACGGTCTGCTATAAAAGAACGAATTTCCAGAGAGTTTAGGGCCTCTGATACTCTATAGAGCCGTTCTATATCCTACACTTTCTAGTAGACAAGCGCATAAACTTACTACCTGTGAACGAAGAATACTTCGGAAAATTCACAGGTTACACTTCCAATTTCCGAGTGCCCTATTCAGTTCCAGGCTAAAGAGGATGATAAATCCTAAAGCCTCCTTCAAACAAGCTCTCCAATCTCCCAACAATATACAATCCCAACAGGGAGTGGAGTTTTAATGGGTAAAACTCCCACACTGTTATATGCAACGGGCAACATTCGCCCTTTGAAGGTTTCTCCACTTCCTAATCAAATTCAGTTACTAAAAAATTTGATGCCAACACGACATCAGAATTTGAGCCTGACCGAATGTTTGTATTGTCTAAACTGCCCGAGTACAAAGAATTAGATGACGAACAAAAGTTGGACTTCAAACTTACATTGCAAATCATTTGTGGTGTGCAGCCTAAGAAGCAGTTACAAACTCAAATGTCGTCTGATCCTTAGTATGGCTTTAACTTAACAATTAACAGCAGCAATAGTACATGCCCCAAATTTCAAACCATTATGGACCTCCAAGAACCATACGCCCTCCGAGAACACAATCACTTCCAGCTCCTTGTTTAATGTCACTACATTCGTCCTCGATAACCTAGTTGCAGTCATCCAATAACTCAAGAATTGCATCTCTATTAAATTCAGTATTTTTCTCACTGTAGTTTAACTGCTGGCTACTGAGTACGTTTATTCTCTATTTGTATTTTGAAAATATGTTTATAATAACAATAAAGCTGTTCCACTTACCTTATGATAATTATTAGTCTTTCTTCAACTCTTATTGCATTCCTAAATCTTCTGTTCATTTTGGTGTTTCACCAACTCGTCGAAAGACTTAATCGACATTCGATAATAATTAAAAAACATACTGTCGTGATTTCTGATATTGTTGTAAAACACTGGAAACTGTTCAGTTGGGTTACCTTTAACATGATAAGGATGAATTCAGTACTCTCTGAAGCTGGGTCTTCGAAGTAACCCCCGGCTTCCAAAGCACAAACAAATTTTACTTTAGGAAGCAAATTACATCACTGTTTAGTACAAACTGACAACTGTCAGAAATAAATACGCACATTGACAAAGAAAATCTGCACGATGTGAAAACAACAGTAGTCTTGCCGAAAATACGCAGCCGAAATACGCATGGTGTAGACCCGCACTAATATGAATTTCAGACAGAAAAAATTGTAGAAAGAACTCTGCAAAATTTAGAATTTCAACCAAGTAAGTATTAAAAGACTTATTCTGTATGCTATTTAACATTACTATATTCTGCAATTTCAAATTTCATTTAATTTGTTGATTATTTGGAGGTTATGTTTTAAAATCTTTTATAAGAATTTGTTGTTCTGATTGTCTATGTTTTTTATTTTGATTGAAAATTTCTTTTATAAGACCGAATACTTAATTATGTCAGAACACGTAATTACAGATTTTATCCAAGTTCTAAGACAACGTCCATCTGAAAGAGGACCTTCTGCCCTCTATGTCAGATGCGGATATCATACCGAAAATTATTTCAAACCAAAATCAGATACAAACGTGTCTCAATTAGAACTCTCATCTGATGCAAACCCCGAAAAGCAGGTGATTTTACAAAGTATAAAAGAAAATGACATTGTAAATTCAAAGCCTTTATACGAAGAATGGGTACTGGAACAAATGCCAAAAATGCCTTTTAATCCCAGGAAACGGTCAAGACGTCCAAAAGTATGGAAAAGAAATATTTCGAAGTAGAGACGACAATAGCCAGAAAGCTATGTTTCGTCAAGAGGAAAACATGTACCTAGTGTCGCCATGAAAGATCCATGTGGATACCAGGAAGAAGCGTTATCAAAAATTTTCACGAGAAGAAAGGTTGGAAACTGTTTGAAGATATAATTTTGAGACATATGAGAGGAAACATAAGTTTATTCATTGGCATAAACGATTCAACAATCCTAATGAAAACTACACCATAAGCAATCCAAGTCATTAAACTCTAATAAAACAACATAACAAAAAAAATCGAATATCGTGTCTTGCAGAAGAAAGAAGGAAAGACTTTTTCCATTTTCTTCTATCTTGAATCTGAGCTTTTCCTTTAAAAAAAACCTCTATACGTATCTCTAATGTGCATTCCAGGAGAAATGTTCAGAAATCATCATAGGTTCTGATAACAAATAAACTGTTTAATTTTTTTCAATTTTTAGAATTATTATTGTTAATTTGTTTAGAATACGAGCTCTTTTAGTTGCTTTTTCTGTTTTATGGTGAAGTATAAATATAGAAACATATTTTAAGTCTATTTCAAAGGCAGTGTAGCAAATAGATCTCATTTCTTTCAAAATATTGGGAACAAAAAATTCAATATGCAATCCAAAATATATTGTCATGTTTAATTTAGGGCGGAGAATTGTTCTCTCCGAAGTGACATGGGTGAGAGGAGACTTTTATTTGGGTTAACGTAGCAATCCCCTGCTCACAATTATAGGTACCTGAACTCCTTCGTTATTCTATAAGGTAGCATTTTAGTTTAGCTACTTTTAACAAAGTTATTAATTGAATAATTGATGCGGAAAGATCTAATCTAAATTACTCAGTTAGGTCATTTAATTTAGAATGACACTAGGCCGGACCATCGCTAAGTTGGACGTGCCGTTTAGATTTAATTGTGCCTTTCGTGGTTGGGTAATTACTGGTAACGTCAATTCTTAAAGATAGTCATAAACCTTAATAATACAGACAGCAGAAATGAAACAGTTATTAATCTTAATTAATTTGTATTGGTCGTTAAAAATGTTTCCTTGCAATCCAGTGACATGCTCATTCATTGCCATACGTAAAATAAAATAATCAATGCTTTGCAATTAATAACATAAATCAGCACTTGAATTAAACTGACTTTATGATTTGTTCAGTTACATCAAAGAAATATTAAATTAGGTACTTACAGATTTTGCCGCTGTGCACAAACTATTTATTTATTATTCTAGAGTAGCGCACCATTATCCTAATTATTTATTTATACTTATTTTAGCTTTGCCTTGATCAACAAACTTGTTACTAATTAGACTCGACTTTACTTTATACATCAAAATTATACTGAAGTTAATTTATCTGAACTACTTCTAAAAATATTAATGCAAAGTACCGCGGTACATTAAACTTTAATTCACACTTTAATTAGACATGACTTTATTTTTTACTTAATTCCAGACAGACGCCCAAAATTATTATTGCTCTCCTAGAACAGGTCATCTTTTTTATAAATACTGATCCTCTTCCACGATATGCATATTTTTTGTATCTCAGTACTGCATTGTAGAATATTTTCTATAACACCTGTGTGACATCGCTCAATCTACTTTATTCCCATGCATAGTTTCTATATACAATTGATTTGTTTAGGATATAATTAATTAGCATAGGGTATAATCAATAACTAATATTTATTTTCGTACTTTGATCATAAAATAGATCTATCGTTAGTTACCCGATGACGGTCCCCTTATCTAAAATCTTATTTACAATGCTAAATCTTTTATGGCGTCTAATTATTATTTTAACATATTTGTGAGTACGTAATGCTCAATCCTTTTATATCAATCTAAACAGGAACGTGGACAAATCTCCACGTTATAGTACGCCATTTTTCATTCAGTAAAATTGTGTTAACTGTAAATCTTTTCTCACAGACCCAATAAAAACAATGGAATGAGAATAGCTTCCTATAAGAAATATCTAGAAATGCGAGAAAATTATTTGTAGGAATACAGTCGGAATAAATTTTGAATCCGTAGGGTTGAATCCCACTACACGAAACCAAGTTCCTCATAAACAATAAATAACTAGCACTAACCAATTATGCGTGAATCTTAAACCATTTAAAATAAATCAAGTAACACGTGACAAACCACGCTTAAGAAATGTCAAAAAGAACAAAAAAAATATTGATGTATCAACATTCTCAAAAGGTAATTGCACCAAAACAACATACTGGACTTACGAAAAAGTATAAATAAGTTAACTTAATTTATCATGTGCATTAAAATATTCACATAAACTTTTTAACCAGTCCGTTTATATATATATATATATAAATATATTTAAACATTGATCGTTTCGTAATTGAATTTTCGCGTCTTCTGTGAACGAATTGATAAGAGCAAATTAATATAAGGTGAGTATATGTGGCGTAACAAGTGTACGCACTTGAGTTACGCCAGGTACTAGTTCCGATAGTACTTATATATGTAGTACTTTTATAGAGATCATCTTTATCAGAACATCATTGTGCAAATAATTGCTTCTATATAAAACTCTCTTCTATCAGTGAAATTGCTATGATGTTCTCTATTCCAACGTTCTCTATTTAAATCCATTTTGATTGAATTCTAAATAACTTTGAAAATTTGCAGTAATAAATCGGTTTGATATATTAACAATCTGTCACTTTTGTTTGACAACTGACAGATCAAAGCTTCATAATCGCACGTAAGAGCAGTCATACATAAAATTAATACATCAACATAACAAATAACGGCATATACCGGCACACGTACTTTTCCGAATTATGAACTTTTATAAATAATTCATCATTTTTTGATATGTTGTTACAACATGCTACTGAAGAGCCAAAGGATTGGAATGCTATCAATAACCGGAGCCTATAGGACAACATCAAGCGACGCTTTATGTGTCTTGTCTGCAATTCCTCTAATCCAACTCCTGGAATAGGAGAGAAAAGAGAGCCATCGACTGAGAACAAAAGTATAGTGGTGCGGGATCGCGTGCTTGCAAATTGTTAGAGCTTATGGAAAAATTCCGATCTGACCAGGTAGACACATACTTTAATACTTCAAGTTCTTTAATACATATACAATAATACCTACACTTTTATCCTATCTATCACAAATGAGCAAAAAAGATAGCGCGCATTACGAGCACTGCTAGCAGGAGACAGACGACGCAGAGCACACTCTGTTTGTATGTGGGCGCAGGAGCTAGCAACAGGTGCTACAATAACAACACAAAATATAGTACCCATAGTCCTGAACTCACTAATATTGTGGCAGCTAGTGGTAAGCTATATGGCCTAGATGATTGAAAGATAGTATGGTGAATAATTAAAATAGAATAAAGTCCGACGACTAACTAGTCAATAATTAAATAGTTTTGTAACTATTTCAAAGTGTTAATCCTAACAAAAGTGGAAGAGTAGTGCGGAAAAAACTTGTTAAACAAACTTGTTAAACTTGTCTAACGTGCGGATTAGGATGCATAACCTGAATGGGTCTACCACATGTAATGTGAAACCGGGTCCGTGCTAGCATCTGGTGTCAATAGGGTCAAGGGTCATGAGCTCGCCCCTTGTACACCAAAAATCAACTATACTACATAAAGCAACAGTTGGTCTACTTAGTACTGATCATCATACTTTACAGCTACTCTGCAAATTTAATGTTCGATCATATTAGTTGTTAAATAGCTCAGTACTTGATTAGCACAGGTTCTGTGCAGATCGACTAGCACAGAACCAGCTCTACGAAATTTAGTATAGTGTATGATTGCCAAAAAAGGTGATGGTCGAATTCAGTCCCTGACAAAATTTTATTATATGTAACCAACTTTTTACATGTAGAAGAAAATTCCGAATATAAGCGCGACAAGACAAGGAAAGAATTAAAATGTCCAGAAATATCCACTTATCTATTTTCATAATGTTTAGTTTATTTTGTAAAACCTACAAATATTCAGAAAAAAATTATTATACTTCATGTAAAACCAAACTTAATACACGTCATCATGCTTTTTAATGAGTTGCCAGTACCATGTGAAGTAAACTTACAACAAATTCCGAAAAACTATAACAATTGTCAACAGCACACAATCAAAATTGCAAATGTAAAAATTCAAAAAGTATCCGAAAGCAAATGGTTAGTTATTACTTCGAAAGAAGTTATAGTTCAGTATTCCTGTAAATCCAACTAGGATTAAAAGGTAGTTACATAATAAGTATTCCTGAGTTTTGTCAAATGAACATTACTGGAAAAACATTAAAATCCCACCGTACCGAGCATATGGAAACTTCATATAAACATTACCAGAAACAATGGTAAAAACATGGACAGTATCCCGATTAAACTGGACATGAATTCAAAAACAATTACAAAACCAAAATGAGTTATTAAATGGAATTCAAAATCATATTATTCATGGATCAAACAGTGTATATACAATTCTCCTGTACTTAATCATAATTTTATTTAGCAGCTTTTTAGGGAGATAAATTTAAGTAAAAAGAAGTTACTTTTTTGAATATCGTTGTATTGGCCCCGTAATATCTAATGTCTAATTGTTTGATTATTATTGAAATGTATTCTTTTCATGGTGTGAATTTTTAGGACATGTGACTTTTTAATAATGTTTTTT
>WYDF02262503.1:0-19047 GCA_009867245.2 Adranes taylori
AATTTGCAGTTGAGTTGTTCGTTTATTAGCGTATGGTTTTGTTTGTTTTTATATATTTCTATCTGTTCTTTGATATCAAGGTTCTTATTACTTTGTTTTAGTGCTGTTATTATTTTTTCTATTGGTTATTATTTTAACTCTTATTTAGTAGATGGTTTGCTAAATAGGAATGGTAAATATCTGGGCGTTTAAAAGCATATTGGTGTTCTCTGTATGTGGTTTTGAAAATTTCAGTTTGTTTTTTTTATGTTTATTTCTTTACATGTGTTACATATTAATTTGTAAATTCCGCTTTGGTTATAAATATCATTATTTTTCTTGTATGCATTCAACTGGTTTCGCATGCCATTTTTTGTTCTACATGCGATTTTCATGTTGTACAGCTTAAATAACTTTGCTATTTTGCAAGAATCTTTATGTGGATATGTGAGTGGGATATATTTTTGGTTATGTGTATCATGTTCTTTATTCTGTTTTTCCTCTTTGTTCATTATTTTGTTGTAACTTTTTTTAAACAATAAACAAAGAAGATGTCACAATGTCAATTAAACCAGTAACAAAATATGTGATCTCCGACGTTCACCACCGATCTTTTTTATTCTGTGCTATTTCCACCATATTTTTTTTATATTGTAAATAGCACAGAGTGACGAAAGAAGCCGGCGGCAAGCGGGAACACATATATAACCCAGAACCAAACGTCAAAACTAATTAGTTACCGTCCAACCGTATGACGATTGCCTGTCGCCTTGAAACTAGTCGCGAAAAGTAACAAAATGGTGACTCCGGTACGGAAATTTATCAATTTTTAATTAAATGTGGATTCATAAGCTGATCTTTAATGTTATATTCCATGCTTGAACAAAACTGTATGATACAAGGGTTAAACGTTAATCCTAAATCCCAAAACGATATAAAGCCTTAGACGACATAAAGGTTGCTTCAAAATGATCGAGTCATTAATAAAAAAAGACTTTGATTGTTAAAGTTCTCCTCATCTCGATTTTTGAGCTAAGTTCACATCTATAAGGGTTCATCTCACTTAAGATATCATTTTGTCTAACTACCATCTACGTTCATAGAACTCTGTACTATGTACATTATAGAGAGTTTTTCAAATTAGTTTAAACAGTCCAGGATGGTCTAGTGAGCAGAGTCATAAGACAATGATTCAACTGAAGCATAGTGCACTGATGATGGCTACCACCAATGCCAGAAATGGTCCATTAGAGCGAATTCGTCATTTCTTTCACATCAACCTTTTTTGGATAAAATGTAATATTGGCGAATGCTCTGTGTCGGAGACTGGTTCGGGGGCTCGTATATTTTCATATATTACCGCCTTTGTGTTCAATGTAAATAGATACACTTGTAGTTACGTTTTATTACTTTTTAAACGCTACATGTCACTAGATTTAAATTAAAGTAACTAGATTCTTAGGACTAAGCAGTCTAAAACTTCATAGGACACAAATATCGCTACAGGTGGAAGTTGTACCTTGGAATCATACTTGATTCCAAACTCACTTGGAACCTGCAAATTGATAGAATAATAGACAGAACGGTTGCAACCTTCGCAGTTATAAGCCATATGTACGAGGAAGCATGGGGACTGAAGGCCTACTTGTTGCACTGGCTATACAAGTCGGTTATTAGACCATCCACTGCTTACTGGGCAGTGGTGTGGTGGAAAAAGACACTCCATGCTAAGACAATGCAGAAACTGTCCTCCATACAGAGAACGGCATGCCTTGCTATAACAGGAGCTATAAAAACGACACCTACGACGGCGCTTAAGGTGCTACTAGATCTTCCGCCCCTAGAATTAATCATACAAGTAGAGACAGAGTCCGCAATCTATCGACTAACAACTAACAGGCCGAATTTGGCAAAGAAATGGACACTAAGGTTACAGGGGATGAAATACTTGAAATGAAATCGGAGTGTATATATCCAGTCTACAATATACACAGAAACTATGTGGTTATTACATACTCAGGTTTGTGAAGAAAAAATCCTCCTGGCTTTCCGGAATCTGCTTTAGTCTAGTTTACAGACGGTTCAAGGGCCTCTGGAAATACGGGAGTAGGAATATATGGAGAACGACCGAAATGCAGAATGTTCTATCCTTTAGGCAGATTTGGCACGGTTTTTCAGGCCGAAATATATGCAATTCCCTATTGAGTTTAGAAAAACATAAAAAGGCAATATAACAAACAACGCATTTTTATAGTAAGTGACAGTCACGGAGCACTTCAGGCACTTAACAACGCCAGAAACGTTTCTGGACTGACGAACGATTGCATAAATGCACTTTGCAGACTGGCTATGACCAATTCAGTTACACTGATAGGGGCACCAGGGCATAGGCACATTGTAGGCACAACGTAGGCAACGAGACAGCTGATGCATAAGCAAAGAAGGCATCCAGCACATTGGGCTGGAGCCAGCGCTGGGGATTACAGTTAGTTCCGTCAAAAAAGTTATAATAAACTGGGTCAATCAAAAACATATAGACTGCTGGGCAAACTCAGCAGGTAATCAACACAGTTTCAGATTTCAATAACAAACAATAACTATACAATGCCAACGTATCTTCTATCTACACAAGGATTCTAGAAGATTCAATATTTTCCGTAACTGGCTTACCCTGCCTGGATTTTTTAAGCAAATTATATGTTTCGAGCAATCAATATCTAGTTTACGAAATGATTGGCTTATCTAATTAAAAAAACTTTATTGTATTTTCTTGAATGTATTTACAAATATTGCAATATTTTGAAAATCTTTTTGTAATTGAAAAAAATATTTCATGATTTACATTTCTATATTTTTAATAAAGATATCATATTTTAAACATGAATAATACATTTTGTACGTTTTCCTAAAGTTTTTATTCAGTTCATTGATATGCTGACTTACGTCTGATAAGAACATTATATCATTTAATCAATTCGCCATAAAAATTGTTGTATTTCCTTCATTCAAACAATGCTTAGAAATGAAGGTCACATGTGGGTCATTTAAGAACAGTTTGACGCACTAGACATATGCTCGCCACTAGTGTTCTAAAACCTCCTTAAATTATTGAAGGACTCCATTAAGACTGCCCAAAAGTACCGGTTTTTCAATATACCATTTTTGTCCAGGATAGTTGAGAAAATACTATTTGAAGACCTTTTTAAAATATCAGTTACACAATCAGCAGTTGCCACACTGCGGGAACGGATGACTTTGTTTGGGTTCTTCTCATCTTATAACACCCAAATAGTAGACTGACTTTTATTCTCGGGTTCATAAGAACAAAACCAAGACTTGTCACCTGATGAGACTGATTAATACTAATGATATTTTACACATTTTTTGAGAGGTCTCTGTTGATAGGATTCAGAGTTCTTCGGCACCAACTGACCGCCATTTCTTCCTCAGTCAACAGATATGTGATCCAACGAAAAACTATTTTTTTCACACCCAACTCATCATATAAAATCTTTTGAGGTCTTAGAAATGCGGTCTTAGAAATGCATAAGCAACTCTCGATCTCGCGATTATTTACATGACGATCTTCGTTAATCATCTCGCGCACAACTTTAACGTTTTCCTGTGTGACCTCTGATTTTTGGGTTTCTGACCTAGGATCATCGCTGAGATTTGTGTTTCCACATTTGCATTCAGAGTACTAGCGAGAAATTGTCGATTGACGTGGTGCTTCATTACCACAAACAGCAATCAACCCGGCAAGAAATTGTTGTTGCGATAAACTTCTCCGAAGTTGTAAAAAATTATCGCTCGGAAATGCTTTCGATTCAATTCCATGTTTCTCAACGCCTCACTAACTTTGAAAATTCCCTCTGAGTAAACCACTTGTTGTATTTTGACAAAATTTTCAACACATGCCAATATGATGTTGAGGTTAATTTCAGAATCATATGTTTTATTACTTGCAGCCTCTATGTGGTTATATGCAAAATTAAAATGACATCCCTCGTATGAAAATACATAAATATTAATACTCATTTTCTGACGATGACGAGTCGCTTTCACTTCCGCTCGAGCTATCGCTGTCTAATTGATTTATTAAAATATCATCCATTACAACATCTACTTACCATCTAGTTCCAAATATTCGTTTTCTAATCCAATTGTCTGTTCCATATTCTAATCCAATATTCTAATCCACAAATTTATTCCAGTCAGTGGCACTAACGGAATCTAGAGCATTGTAAATTATTTGGAAAGATCTTGGATACCAAATTGAGCACTAATATTTTTTTCTTTCACGTATATTTTGACTTGAGCCCAGGTTTCGATAGGATTTAGCTCGCACATATATGGCGGAAATCTTAAAACGGTATGACCGTATGCCTTTAAAATTGAGTCACTTCTGTAAGATTTACTTTGAGGCTTATTACGTTTAATAATCTCATAAAGATCAAACATTCTGTCATTGAGATTAAATGGCAAATATTGAAGTTCCACCAAGAAATCATTTCTGATTTTGTAGAATTCTTAGTTGGCACCTTATTCATTTGTTGTAAAATTCATGCAAAAATATCGCAATCATTATGATATATGTGTCGTTCCTGATATAGTGGATGAAAGTATTGTTTATTAGAACGAAATAAAAGGAACTCTATTAAACTTCGCGCATTTACGGCCCGGAGAAATGAGATTTCTTTAATGAAAAACAATTTCAATACTTATATTTATGTTAAAAAATTTACATAAAATATTTTTTATCTTTTATTGGAATTAAGTTTACGTTCAAATATTTTTTATAATTTGTAGTATATTAAATTTCTAAGAAAATGATTTAATTTAATTTCACAATATGTTACCTGATATTTAATTTTCACTTTGTACTTTAGTGAATTTTTCTTTACCCCTTATATCGGGCAAAGTGAAAAAATTTAAGTCTTTTTCGGACAAATATGTTGCGACTTCCTTTTATCATAGATAATTTGAATCTAGGACTGTAAAAGTTAGAAGTCTATAGTACAATAGTACATTTAAATACTTTAGATGCTATATTTACTGTAGTTTTTACGAGATCATATTTCTTAAGTATTTTACTTTATCCCATGTTCTCCTACGTGGATATTTTTTATTTATAAACAACTAAATAGTAACATACTATTGTATCTAAATTTTCTAAGGTTGGTCTATGTTGTTATTATTTTATGGTTTCACGTTGTAACCAGTAGGAAAATAATATTACTCATCGTTTTAGGATTGCGAAAATTATGGAAATTTTCCGAATTGGAGAAGCTATCAAACGATAAATTTAATAAATTCTTGGATAATATTCCATCGGATCAAGCCTCGGTTGCTTCTGATACAGAACTTGGTGCTGGATACGTTGAAGATTTAATGGCGATGGACAACAGAAATTCATTAGCAGCAGTAAGCTTACTATCAGAGAATGAAATAATGGTTGAAAGCGATGGTTGGGACTCTGAATATAAACTTACCCTAGCACAAATTAAATCTCAGATTGAAGAAGAAGAAGATGATATGTCCAGGAAAAAAGAATTTAAATACTTATATACGGAGCCAGAGCAAGTTTCGGTACAAAGTGATTCCAGATTTAATGCGGACATCGAATCAGCTATAGGAGTGCTTTTGACTGTATTTCCTTCAAGACTAATTAAAAAAATAGTATTTGAGACCAACGTAAAAAAAATCTTTGAATCCGATTGTTGCAATGTACTTATTAAATTCGACTGCCGTGCTTAGTCTAATAGTTGTTAATAGCGTGCATTTCATCATTGTACCGTTAATAAAATGGTTTCTTAGTTAGTTATGAAACATGTCAGAAACATCTCTAATTTAGGCTATGGATGGTTTTATTCGTAGGATCAACCAAAATATAAATATAAGTATTTGCCATCAGTGTTGTACTATGATTGAAATATATATATATATATAGTTTGGAAATATATATATATATATATATATATCAATCATAGTACAACACTGATGGTAGATACTCATATTTATTTGCTGATATTGCTCCTACCAATAAAACCATCAATAACCTAAGTTAGAGATGTTTCTGACATGTTTCGTGAAACCATTTCATTAACGGTACTATGGTGAAATGCACGCTATTAGCGACTGTTAGACTGAGCACGGCAGTTGAATTTAATAAGTATATTGCAACAATACTACTAAACTGCTTTGTAGCATTAGAAGAGACATTACGCACACGTGTCTGACGAGATGCGAAAAGTCGGAACAAGCGTGTATAATACGCTAAGACAATTATAGAATAACGCTATAATTGTTTAGCGTAATGGTGCTATTAGGAATACTAAATTTCTAAATTATGTATAAATAAAAAAATAGTTTGTGTACAGCGGCAAAATCTGTAAGTACCTAGTTTAACATTTCTTTGATGTTACTGAACAAATCATAAAGTCACTTTTTTTCAAGTGATGATTTATTTTATTAATCGCAAAGCGTTGATTATTTAATTTTACTTATGGGAATGAATGAGCATGTCACTATATTTCATGTGAACATTTTTAAGGCCCAATACAGATAGGTTAAATTTAATAATTATTTCATTTCTGCTGCCTGAATTATTAAGGCTTATGACTATCGTTAAGGATTGACGTTAGCAGTAATTACTCAGCGACAAAAGGCATACTTGGAATACGGTACGTCTACCTTAGCGATGGTCCGGCCTAGCGTTTTATTTAAAATTAAGTGGGGCTAACTGGGGGATTTAGATTAGATCGTTCCACATCAATTATTCAATTAATACTTTGCTAGAAGTAGCTAAACTAAAGTGCTATCTTATAAAATAACGTTGGAGTTAGGTACCTATAATTGTGAGCGGGGGATTGCTATGTCCCATATAAAAATCTCCCTCTCACCCATGTCACGTCGGAGAGAACAACTCACCGGCCAAAAAATACGTGACAATATGTCTCATACCTATTGTCGAGAGATAAGTTTTTGTGGCTTTTGGGAAATTTGCATCATCTCAACAATAATACAATGTAACCTAATCGAGTCGCGGATAAGTATAAGTTATATAAAGTACGTCCCTTACTTGATAGCTTATCATAGACTATGATAGATGTGTATAAGCCTGATGAATTTCAAGGCATTGACTTGATAGTTTATCATAGAGTATGATAGATGTGTATGTCTGATGAATTTCAAAGCATTGATGAGTATGTGATTCGATTCAAAGGCAGATCCTCTTTGCGGCAATATTTGCCTGACAAGCCTATAAAGCGGGGATATACGGTATGGCTCAGAGCTAATTAATCTGGGTTCATACCTAAATCTCAAATATAAACAGCGAAACTTGACAGTTTCTTTTCATCTGTGGGTCTAATGAAAGACTTTTTAATTGATAATATTTATGCCTGTATGATTGGCAGAAAGGGTAGAAAAGCTATAGCGACTGATTTTATAGATGATAAATCTCTGAAAAGAGGAGATTACGATTGGAGGATGAGAAATGATAAGCTTGTTAGTATGAAATGGATGGATAAGAAAAGCATATCATTTCTCTGTAACTATCTCAATCCTGAAGACTTTGAGACTATCAACAGTAAAGAGATAGATGGAACTCAATCAGTTGTACCATGTACCTCTATTGTAAAATTGTATCACACACATGAGATATGTTGATGAATTTGTTATGATTAAAACTTGCTACGAAATCAACAGAAAAAGCTATAAATGGTGGTATCGCATCTTCTGGTACTTTATTGACATCTGTGTTTAAATGCTTTCATTCATTTTAAAGAAACATGCGAAAATTCTATGAACATTAAGTCTTTCAAAGATTGCACTAGTTTCCAGTTTAGTAGGCATAGAAGCCGAAAGTCAGACAAAGAAACTTAGCCTGAAGAAAACATTCGCTTTTCGAGAAAATGTGTCTCAAAAAAGGCGATACGAATCACATGCCAGTTCATGATACATCAAGACGATGCACCCATTGTAGTACTACATCCTTATCACACACAAATAGGTGGGTTTGTCATACTGGCAGTGGAGGTTTATGCGGTTTTTTCTTGTGTTGTCAATTCGTGATTCGTCAAGTTTCCTCTAAACTAATTCCATTTTCAAGAAATCCACACACAATATAATACTTATCCTTATATCTAAATCACAAAATTTTCGGATCTTTTTGGTGTTAACAATGTTACATCACCTTTTAGAACAATAATTTTGTAATAATTTGCATCTTCTTGTCGAACTTTCATTCACTGGTAGAAGTTAAGTTAAGATAGCTTTTCCAATTCTTCTGTTCAATCGATTATGCCACCCCTCAACTACATTCGCGGTGCGATGTCGTTTATTGTAGCAATCATTCAGCTTGATCACATTGTCATTATTTGGTGACGAAGCCATGATTTTAAGCCATCCTCCGTTTGTCCATTCTATCGTTATATAATAAAACAAAAACCGGTGTACCTTTCAGAAATCACAACGTCTTTACGGTGTTTTGGCAAAGTCTTGATACCAAGGGATGAATGCCTTGCGATGTATAGTTGCTCCTTTACCGAAGAGAAGATTGGTACTTCGGTAACAAAGTCAAGCCCACTGGTTGTCGCATTTTTCCAAACTTCGTCCTGGAATATCTGCGTATACTAGGAGACATTCTTCGCGGGCTCTTTTTACGCGTTGAAAACACAAACTTGTACTTCATTTTTTGCGATATCCGGTGCAGATACAGAAAGCTCCTTGATTCTTAACACTGTTCTATTTTTTTCATTAGTTGTTACACTTCCTACAAATATTCTGTTAGCGCAAGTCCACAAAATGTAACTATTTTGGTACATGTGATTTTGGCGCACCAAAATGACACACCCCGTAAAAGTAAAGTAGTGACCGGGGATTAACTCAAATGTAGAAAGAGAAAGATATTAAAACTTACTAAAATAAATGAAATATTATTTTTAAAGTAGTTTGATTTAATTAAACATTAAGTTAGTGTGACAAACATAGTTACAATTAATTAATTGAAGGATTCAAAGTAAAGCAACATTTTATTCAATCATGACAACTCTTCCATAGTTAATGAATAGTAAATAAAACTATAATAAAATACTGCTAAGCAATAACCCAATATGAAATTTATACATGTTTAACATCCCCTTTAATAAAGATTAATAATTTAGTAAACACAAACAAATAAATACAAGTTCGTATAAATTTATTTTGGTTTTCTTAGGTTTAGCCATGAGTTCATAAATTAAATAAAATAATTAGAAGATCTTACATTCCTAACCAACTACGGACAGCATTTCACTGAATTTAAATTGTTATGATTTATAAAAAAATTAAACTTTTACTAAAACTGAACCACATTATGTGTACTTTTCAATTAATTTCTAGTAAGCCCACATCTACTTCTTATATGATTTCGTTCAGGAATCTGTCCTTGAAAAAGCCCCAGCTGAAACTTGATATTGGAACATGACCGACGAAATAACGCTCTTATTATATTTTTCTTCTCTGTACTAAATGCAATTTAGAAACTATAATAATAATTACGGTTGCCAACTGATTGCGCTTCAGGTATCTTTAATTAAAATCTTCTAATTCTATCTGCATGTGAAAGGTTGCCATCTGATTTCCCTAATTTACTTGTTAATTTAATATTGACTTGAACCCCTATATTTCCGTTACGTGGCATATCTCCCTCCTACGGAGAAAATGACGCCCCAGCCATTATTTGCGCTAGTAACACGCAAAATGTAATATCCTTTTCTTCTAAAGTTATACGATATTAAATAATTCCTATAATATTTCAACTATTTGCACCTTTTTAATACATAAAAAATATAAAAATATTTTTTAATACATCTCGTATATAATAAGAAATTTGCAATAAATATTGAGTTAGTGATAAATGTTATAAGTTTCAATAATATGCCTGAGTAAGAAAAGAGAATATAAATAGATATTTTTTGTTTATATAATATAAAAATAATTATTTCTTTGTTGATAACTCAGAGCGTAAACTGTATACATTATTTAAAGAAAATTATCAAGACATAAAGCCCTTAAAATATAACGAATTTCCATCTCAGGAAGAGAATATATTTCTATTTGCTATTTAAACTACATTTCTGATTTTCACGACGAATTGTCGGTATAAAATTTCCGTTCCTTTTAATATTGGAATTTATTTTAATTAGAAATTATACAATATCTGTTTGATATTTAAGAATATCTTTGTTTTGAAACAACGTTTTTGCAGTAATTTTAATTCATTGTTTATGCACATTTGTTTATAATGTTTTTATCGCTCATTGCTTGTTTAGTAGTACCATTATGAAAAGAAACTAATTATTAATATAAATAATAAATAATATTGGCTCCAAAATAGAACCTTGAGGAAATCCAACGTTGACATTTTTGTCATTTTAAACAATATAATTGTACACAACCGATTGCTTCCTGTTTGTCAAGTAACTCTCGATTACTTTGACCATATCTTCAGTGAAACCATAATAACTAAGTTTTGGCAATACTTTGAAGTCTGAAGTTATTTAAATCTCTAGTTTCATCTTTCTTAAATAGTAGAAGAACTAGCAAACTTCAGAGAGGCAGGGAAAATCTTTTGAAGTATACATAAGCTTATACAGTTAGTAAGTGTTACTAAAGTATTATTTAAAACAGAACTAACAATTTTTGGTCATTTATTACTGATTTATTACACTACTGTTCTGACTTATTAATATGAAATTTATTAGTCGAATATCATATCCGTGTATCTAAAATAAAAAGTGGTTATTTAAAAACTTCTCGAAAATTTTTTTTAAATCACTCATTGCGCATAAATATTTGTAACTGCAGCAAAATGTTGGAATACGCTTCTGTATTGAAGTTAGGGTGCTATGAAATTGCGTCTACATGAGACACGGGAAACAAACAGAACGGAATTACACCAATGTATTATTTTTCTTTTATTTCCATCATTAAAAGCTATCGCGGAATTAACACATTGACCGAAAATATATCTATGCAAAACGCTTATTTAAAATGCGATAAAAACACCGATCAACAAATTGAAGAATGTAATGATTGTAGAAAAGGCAATATGCAATTTTAGTCAATCATATGCAATTGCATATAAATCGTCAGCGCTTAAACAGTCATGCAAAATAAAATAACATAAACAACAGTGCGGTACCTTGTAAGACATTACATGCGCTCGTTAAATGACTAACTATTTTTATTGACGCTAATTATAATACAAAAGATAGATAGGATGATCCATTCCATTCCGTCAGACAAGTGAAAGTAAAGGACTAGCGAATTGTTCTTCGGTCCTGAGAGTGGCTATAATCGAAATGTCTTTTATGTTAACATTGCTTGTTAATATTGATGTTCGCCAGAATAAATTTTCAAGACGTCGATTTCTGATGAAGATGATACTGTTCAGCGACTGGATAAGGTCGAAGTGCGGTCGGCGCTGCCTTTTTTTAACTTCTTTTGACGATGGTCCCCTCTTTATCGCATCGAAGACACGATTAACGGTAAAGAATTAAAAAATATATACCATTGAGAAAAAGACTATAAAAATGAATATTGCAGCATTTTATTTGTGATACCCCTGGACCACACCTTACTTGGGAGTACTTTTCTTAACGTGTGGACAAGGGTTTTTATTTAATTCAATATTTTTACCGTAAATCGATCGCGTTATTTTCATCTTTTGATTTGTGTAAAATTATTTAAATCTGTTCAATTAGTACTTTACTCATTTGGGAGAGAAAGAAATAAGCATTTTCTTTAAGAATTAAACCTCAAAACGATGAACTAAAAACCGTTGGCCCTCCACTTGTGACTTGGACAGCTAAAAGAATGACAACTATTTTTGCAACCATTTTAAGTTCAATTTTGGTGCAAACTTATCCAAATTCGTTCCTGCGGATTTTTAGAGAACAACGGTGTGTATACTACATTTGGAAGTTAGATTTTCTTTGGAAGTGTAGTTATGAAGGCCATTGATTTTGGATTTGGCATATGGTATAATAGTGGTTTCGTCTAGGGCCTATTTAAAAATTTCGTTCGATTCTGGAATTCAATAACATCGGAACAGCAACAAGATAGGAAAGGAAAACCAGCTATTTATTTAGTTGGTAAGTATCTTTTTTGTTTTGTTGAGTGAATGAAGTCAGAAAGGGTCGCCCATTTTATTTTGCGTTATCTCGACAATTACGACGTATTAATTTTTATAAGTTTCTTTGGACTGTACTTTTAATAGTACTTTTTTGGCTCGGAGTTTTAATTAGTTGGTTACAATTCTTGAATACTTCTGTCTGGATATTTTCCCCGCTTGCAGGAGTGGTGGTAGATACTCCGAATTTGGAAGATAGATTACATCGCGAGCGTAAAAACAGACATCAAAAAATTTCTGAATTTCCTTGCAAATGAACTTAATTTCCTACTGTTTTTATTATAAACATCTGCAAAGGGTGCTGGAGTTACGTAGATCTACTTGTTCCTTCTTCTTTTATTGATTGCAGCGCAAAAATCTTCGAAACTTAACAATTGGGAAAGCCAACCGATATGGAAATATTCAACACAATATAATGTCTCGGACTAATATTCTTTCCCATTAATTAATTGTACTTTAAATAAATTGCTTCATTCAATTGCTTTATTCATTTGTCTTTTGGTTTGAGGCTGTTCAGTCGATACCACTCACTTACATACACCTTCATAATTTTTGAAAAGTACGATGTGGTTATCCCTCCTGCCCCCATGGCACACCAAATTTTTTGAAGATATATCAAGTGTTCTTGCATGTCCATCTATTCCATGGATTTTCGTCTTCCTCGATCCATGAATTTTGCTTGTTAACGAAGGCATTGAGTGGATGTGATCCTCGTCACGAAAGATAATATTGTTCTAAAATACATCCTCACCTTGCAATTGTTCCAAGATTAAGTTGGTTAAGTTTCTGAGCTACCTATGGTCGGTAGGCTGCAGATTTTGAGTCGTATCAATCTTGTAGTGCTGCGATGGAGATTCAATTCCTGTATTTGTTTTACGACACTGACATTTACAGCTGCTATGCTTTCAGTCAAACTTTTGTGACAATGACGGCGAAGCTAGTCCTCTTAAATTTCTTGATCAAATTTTAGGTCCAAATGATTGGTTATGCACGCCAAAATAATAACGTAAAATACATATCTTCACTGTAAAATTTTCCCCATGTTTATAATGAGTTTTCATTGCTAACAAACGACTTCCAAAGTGTAACGAGTCATATCCGTAAATATTAATGCATTAAGAGACACGATTTAGAAAGAGAAGTATTATAATAGTACCAAAATTAAGCTTTTTAGATTTTTAGAGACATTTAAAATTAAGCTGTCGATAACATGAATCTTAAGCTTGATGTCCGTCCGTAGACACGTGTAGAGTTCGTCCGTAGACGCGTTTCAATAATATCAAGTATGATGCGCCCCGACTCTATGGAAGGAATAAGTCTTGCCCGGAACCTATGGAGTAAGCTCAAAAAGTGACGCTTAAGTAGATGATGGTGGTTGGTGAGGATTGGTGTATAAAATAATCTAACATCTGAAAACTATTGTATACAATAGTATGGTACCGTAATCAACAATTGAGGTAACTGTGTTGAGGTGATTGATATTATTATTTACAAATATATTGTTCTACTAATTTTCACATTAGTCCACAATAAATGGTTACGTAACTAAACAATACAGCCACTAGACAATAAGAGCACGAAGCAATGTAATCATCAAATAATTACACAACACACGAGAAATAGATGAGCAAAACTACGTAAAATATATAACCAAAAAAGCGGCTAGTCAAGATCAATGGACCATTTTGCGCATTATTATAAGAGATAATCAACATCTTCTTTATTAGGATCATCATTGTCGCAATATTTTGAAACACTACGACACTACTACATAGGCCACTAGCCGGCTGTTTGTTTGAAATGAGAATTTGACGTAAGAGTTATTAATTTTATATGCAGCCAGCATTACAATTAAGCATTGTCTGCTATGTCTGATTGTTGCATTGCTATCGGTATTACAGCAGCCTAAGTGAGGAGTAGGCGAAAATAAAACATCACAGACCATCTCAACAACTGAGATTTAAGTACAACGAAATCAAGCCATTAATAGCCTTTTTCCACGCTATTTTCTCTAGTAAATGTAGGACGCTTGATACAAATTAGATGAAGATTGATTTAATATAATAGGTACTTTGATTTGATTTGATTTAATATAATAGGTACGAAATACCAACAAGGAAGTTAACTTCACAATATAATTAAAACAAATCTCTTAAATAAAGCGCCTAGGTCAAGATGAATGAACCGTTTCACGCATTATAATCAGCACTCATCAGCATCTCCTATATTAGGAACATATTGCTCCAATATTTTGAAAAACAACGACTCTACTATCTAAACCAATAGCCGGCTGCTTGTTGGAAATGCGAAATGGCAAATGTCTTAAAAAGGGAGCTAATACAAGACGGCAGTCCCCAACCCCCCCCCCTAGCTATGCCTCTGTACATATTGTTTATTTATCAGCACAAACGGTTGCCACCTGTATTCACATCCTTATTAAGACGGTCACCATCCGGATTGACTATATGTCAGCTGTTATTTTTGAAAAAGCACGCGCAGAGCCTTCTAGCGCTGAAATTACAGCGCAATATACAGGAATCCTCAAATTTAGACAACCAGCAAGACATATAGATAGGCAACCAAGTATACAGAGCTGCTTTGTGTGCAGATTTTGTATAAATAAAGATATGTTGCGATTCGTCAGAGTGGTCATGCGCAAGTCGTTTACACAGCGCCAGCGAATTACTTAACATTGTTTAACGTACCCAGCACCGTACCCATCACCGCATCACGCACATTTCCACGTAAAAAAGTAAGTCAGTCAGCAATAATATGTGGCCCAGTCCTTCTACCGTGGTTTCCTTCTACTAGGTGGTAGCATTCAAAAGTTAATAATTCAAATACAAATTTTCATTTAAAAATTCAAAACAGATGCTAATGGTCGCTTGTAATAATGCATGAAATGAGCCATTCATCTTGAACTAGCCGCTTTTCTTTAAGGTATTGGTCATAGTTAAATTGTTGGTATTCCGAAACTGTTAAATTAACAAAAAAACTACGTTACTCTGATGCTACAGTAACTACCTGACCAAACGTAAGTTTATCGAAGTGTAAATAAAATAAACTCAGACCTAAATACCAAGACTTTTATTTTCCAAGCAATTCAAAAGAAAACATCAGGAACTATAATACATAAAAGAATCATCAAACATCGATTAATTCTACAGTTGATTTCGTCTATTGCTAATTCAGGTTGATTCATTCTCATCCTGTATATCGACTTAAGTCGCCGAGACACGTTCGCATGTCTATCTGTCATTCTATATTTTCGATGTTCACGTCGCGACGCCTGTACTTAACGCGTACGCGACGCCGCTCAAAAAGACTCTTGACGACGTATTTTTCTTTTGGGAACGTGCTGTTGTTCGGTTCATTTAATATTGACGCGCCGCTGTAGGTTCTACGATAGTATATTTTTTTAAGACGACCAAAGTATTATTTAACTCTAAATATTTGATTTATAAAAACTTTCATTCGTTTCTTGTTAAATAAATAAGATTTCGAATATTTTAATCTTCTTTGTAAATGCGTGTTACTGGATTCTTTCAATTTTAATGTGCGCGAGTTTAAGTTATTGTTATTGATATAAGAAATTTTGAAGCCCGATGTAAGTAGATTTTTATAAATAATTATAAATAAATAGATAGATGTTTCTTATAAAAAGATCTTTAAATTTAGTGCATTTAAATCTTTTTAGATTTGATTTTAAACACGTTTCTATAAAATTATAATGTAACATATTGATACAATCGAGAGCGCCTTTAAATTAATATAGAAATTACACATTTTGTTCGAATGACTCAGTATTATAAAATTACTTTTTATTGATTAATTATTAGAGTCTAAATCGATATATTTATTCATCATAAAAAAATTTAAGTTTGCTGTGGCAAATCCCGTGGTATCGATCGTTGTACTAGTTCTTCCATGTCAGAATTAGACAGAGTTTAACGGGGAGTAGTAAGCAATACCGATAGAAATAATTCCAAAATTAATTTTATAAAAAATTTTGGCCGGCTGATATAAATAGAGAATAATATAGAATAATTAGAAAAAATATAGAATAATTGAATTATACAGTTGAAGAATAATTAGAATAGGTCTGGTACACCTTTATAAGCTTTTTATCCACAAACGTCAAAAATAATAAATTTAATTGGTTCATTTTGATTGTGGTTGTGGCTTTATTGGATATGTTAGATGATTATCTGTATTTGCACTAGTTTGATTCCATTGTGGTTGCTGAGGCAAGAGTGTTGTTTGAACAAGACCAAATTCACAATGTGTGACTTATTTTATTACATCACAGTGGTAAGTTGTTTCGTGTTCTGTCTTCTGGTAACACGTATCTTCTATTTACTTGATTTGCTGTTGTAGGTTCCGTCGTATATATAGTGGTTGAGTACGCAACATTGCGTAAAAGTACGCAACATTGCGTACCTTTGAAGTACCTGTATCAAAATATCCTATAAACCGTTCGGCTGTGACGTAGGCTAGCTTAAACTCGCTTAAATATTCAAGGAACTTTCGATACAAGAAATTTAAAAACAATTACAGGAACTGTTTTCGAGAAAATGAACTGCAATGTTTGAAAAATAAACAACACTCTGTATATATGTTAAATTGTGATTTTTGAAAAAAATGTTTCAGATAAAATCAAAGCGCAACGGGGCCTATACAATAATGTTCATGTGAATGTCCTACCGTTTCTGAGATAATTTGAAAAATTGGTTGAACTTTAAGCGTGGGAACACCGCGTCCTATAATTGTTGGAGACATAGGACTAATTCCTGGGTGGAAAAGTCGTGTGCATCTGCATAACAAATTTCATCCTAATCGGTCCAATAGATTAGGAGAAAGTCTTGAACGTACGCAGAGCCACACTGCCATCGAAAAATACGCCTTTCTTTTACACTTTTAGCAAGAAATTTTTTTTGAAAAATTTCTTTTTGTGGTAAATTCTTCCTTATGAATCCCTCTTTAATTACGAATACACTGATTGCAGTGACGTGAATACAAGAGACGAATTAAGGTGAAATAGAAAATATGTTCTAAACATGAATCCTATATCTTTCACATACCTTTGTAAATATATCGTATATGAAGGATAAAAATTAAAATTAGAAATATAATTTCTCAAAAATAGATAGATACTTATTTATTGGGTCCAACACAATAATTTTATAGACGTCAAATTAACGCATTAAAAGAAAATCTTCCTATTTTTCGAACTTATAAAGTATATCTGTTGAATTATAATTAAATTATTGAAACTAATGTATAATAAATTAGAAAGGAGTTATCTGAAGAAGAAAACAAGAATAAATAACAGACAGACTAACAATGTCATATTAATAGAAACGGTGTCTATAAAAATTTGTTCCTGTTGTCAAATCGTAGTAAAAAAAATTATATTATCTTGAACAATCTTTTAGTTTAGGAGATATAGCCTCTCAAACTGTTTTAATATGCCTAAAAATCTCCCTCATAAAACGCTTTAAACACGATATTACTCACCAGAAATCTGTAATCTATAAGCATTTGTTATAAAATATTAAACTGCAATAAATCATGTTCTTCATACTTTATTAAATAAAAAACTTAACTGTCAAATAAATTGTAAACAATTCTAAGAATGCCTGTTATTCAGTAACTGTCAAAAATCATCGTTCATTGCCAACGCCGTAGCGATATGGATAAGATGCATAACTTCCACACCGCGGGTTCGATCCCCAGCCTAGACAATGGTTTGCGTTGTTGATCGAATCTAGGCAACACACGAAACGAGGTCGGTATATATAGAAGGAAGGTAACTATAATTTATCATGCACTTATATAGGGGTAGATGTAAATCTTCGGCCCAATGTGTGCGGGTTGGCACGCACTATAAAGATCTCTTTACGAGTTAAACAATAAAGGTTGGTAAAGACGAAATAATCTGACATCCTACCTATCAGCATCGATGGCAGAGGCTCGACGTTAAACCATATAGTCGGTAATAAGCCAAAATAGGCAGAAACAGGCCGACTATAATAAGCATAGAACAAAACAAAAGTATAACGTTAGTAAATAACAGGATGTCTTAATGTTGTTTATAATTTATTTGACAGTTATAGTTTTTTAGTAAATAAATTATTAAAACAATATTTAATACAGTTTAATGTTTTATAACAAATGTTTATACAATACAGGTATGATATTAAGCATTTTTGGTGAGTAAACTCGTTTTCAAAGCGTTTTATGAATGAGTTCTTTTAAGCATTTTGAGAGGCTATATCTCCTGAACTAAAAGATTGTGCAAGATAATATTTAATAGTGGGCAAAATATACGATATGTAGTATGTTCGTACTTTCATTTTTCAACGTTAACATAAAAAAATAAATATTTAACATATATGTTAAACCAAATGGTAGAATAGGGTCCAGGCATATTTTGCGATATTATAAATTTTTTTAAGTATTTTTTTAGATAAAAGTTGACTATTTTTCCAACCCATTTTAGAGAGCAGTAAAAATTTATTTTATAACTACGTGAGTGCTATAAGTTCATGAGTTTTATAAGTACATTATTTTGATAATAAAACAATGGCGAAGTCATGAAAGTATTAAAGCCTCAAGGTTTGAAATCACTCACAAAAAAATCGCGAGCGCAAACTATTTGAAATAAAACAAATTACAAACAATTTTCTTACAGCTAATTTACATACATTTTTTTACATTGTCTTCCATCCTATGAAATTTTAGTAAGATCAAAAAATCTACCAAATAAATTAATATATTCACCAGGGTCAATTTTATGCATATTTTTTAATGCGATTTTGAAGTAATGCAATTCATAATTCCTCATATATTTTTGTATACCACTTTTTTATGCGAACGGGGAAATCCCG
>WYDF02262514.1:0-19046 GCA_009867245.2 Adranes taylori
AATAAGCATTATAAAATAAAAAAATATTATTATTGTTGGTTCAGCTTCTTTATATTGGGGGGAGGGGGCCCATCCGAGGAATTTGCCACGGGCCTCGAACGGTATAGTTACGCCACTGCTACATATAGAATATTTTGGGTTCAGATACGAATATGAAAAGCATGGATGAATATTGGCTCATACGCACCTGCAGTTATTTTAACGAATATACCCAAAGATGTACCTGGATCAGATACTGATCTTGTGGGTATGTGGCAAGAATTAAAACTTTTCATGAATCTCATCCCAGCAGAGACCACCACAATTAAATAATTCTTGATTATTTTATTTGTTTGCTTCTTTTATGAACGTACAGAATAATCAAGGCAGTAAACCTATATTGAATTAGTCTCTACTATTTGAGAAGTTGTTATGCAAGAATTTAAAGCAAAAAGCTGCAGTTTCATTATAATATGATTTTTGTATACTAGAACCGCCACAAGGTATTTAGCCTTGGGGCGCCAAAATCCTAAGGCCGGCCCTGGGGAAATACAGTATGAATCAAGTAATTTTCCATTTATATCGTTCAAAAGTTCTATATTCCTACGTTATACTAATTCAGTTTTAAACGTAATAATAATTAATTTAAGATAAAAAAAAACTCTATGTATGCAACCGGCGTCTCTTTTAAATACATTTTTTAAAATTACACTAAAACTAAACTTATTTAATAATATTAATAAATAGACTCGCATATCTTACCTTACGTACACCATTATCGTATTTAATTGTGCAAATTAATTATTTGGAGCAATTTATTACTCATAAATGCAAGAGATTATTATATTTATATAAACCAATCAATCGTGTAAAGATATATTCTTTCAGAGTATATTGATTTTAAGTTCTAATAAACTTAAACAATGGTGTGTTACATTGATTCTATAGATCTGAAAATTATGCTCCTGTTTAAAATGTTTAAATAACTTTGCCCACAATTTTGCCCACAATCGTTGGCAACCAAATTAATAACCGAGGCAAAGAGCAAATGAACTTTTTCTTTATACACTTGGTAGTAATCTCTACAGTCCACGTACAAGACTAAATCTGACGTTTAATATAATTATTTCAAAATTGCCAGCAAATTTATAAATATATTGTATTTTATGACTATTGTATTTTAGAAAATCAAGAATTTTTATTGGTAAGAGGAATTAGATAAAAAAAAAAATAATGTCCACTATAGATTATTGAGCATTTTCTTGAACAAAAGAAAATATAAAGTATTTTCTTTTGTTGAAACACGAGCCTAATCGAGACACGAGCCCAATCGAGATAAAACATTCTCACAACGAAAATATTAACAAATAATTAAAATATTGAAGAAAGTTTGGTTACGTAAGTACCACTTACAGACTACATCTTACATAGTTTTGATTAGGCCGAAATGAAAATATCTGAAAGTAAAGCTTTAAGGAGCAAGGAACAATTTTTCAGGTTATAAGGAACAATTTTTCATATAAAAAGTTTTTTCTAAAAAATTTTTTTCTTGCTGAAAAAAATAAAAGAAAGGTCGATTCTTCGGTGCCTGTTTGTATGTACGGACATACGTACGTATGTTCAAGAATTTCTTCTTCCTTATGGGACCGATATGGATGACATTTGGTACACATGTGCAGACCATGAGCCCGCAGAACGGTTTTTACATTTTTTTTATAATTCCAATCCAGAGCCACTTTTTTTGTTCAGAAATTTCGTATTCAAACTAGGAGATTGAAATTTTACATACATATTGTACCTTGTATTAGGCGTCGAAGAAAAAAAGTCCCATGTTGGCAAATTGTATAGAAAGTGTTGCCACGTTTGAAGATTAACAAACTTTTCGAAATATCTCAGGAACGATAAAAGATAGGACATTCGAATAAACTTTATTTTATAGGCTATATAAAGCTGCTTCGATTTTTTGTGAAACATTTTTTACTAAAATCACAATTTAACATATATACAGGGAGTTTTTTCTTTTGCTAACTTTAGGGTCCATTTTCTCGAAAAGTTTCGCAAGAATGTTTTTTAAATTTCTCGTGTCGAAAGTTCCTTTAATACTTAAGCGAGTTTGAAAAAATCGCATGTCATAGCGCCGAAGTAATTTGACCTTGAAAAAAGTGTATTACCCTAAATATCTTGGTTCCTATGAAAGCTGGGAAAATGAAGCTTGGGGAACTTATGTAAGACCAAGGAGGCTCAATTTTGTCCTCAACTGAATATACTGGAACAATTTTGAACAAAAATTTGTTTTCAAAACTTTTTAGTAACACCCTATATGTTTTCTTATATTTTGATAGCCCTTGTGATTTGTTTTACACTGATACCACATATGATGGCTCTAGCTCTTATCATTTCAAAGATATGACCCTTATAAACTTAAAAATTTGGAACTTCTCGCCATGGCAACAGCATTCAACAACAATCATTATATACATGTAAGCCATACGTAATAGATCATATATGCAAAGTTACAGGAACAATTATTTTACGTTGTATGAGACATATAAACTGCTTTCGCAATTGAATAAATGTTGTTATTAATGGCGGGTACACATTATAATTTTTGGAGGGTCTCGAAATGATTATTTTATTGAGAAATTCAGTTTTAAAATTAGAAGACTGAAATTTCACTCCTCGCATATAGTATATTGTATTATGCGTCGACTGAAAGTAATGCCATCCCTCCCTGCAAGTGGTATAGAGTGCGATGATGTTAAAATTTTACAAACTTTTTGATATATTCCAGGAAGTATAAAAGATAGGACACTTGAATAACTTTATTCTATAGGCCACCAAAAGCTCCCTCAATTTTATTTGAAACATTTTTTTCAAAAATGACAAACTAAGATATATACAGGGTGATTTTTGTTTTGTAAAATTTGCGATCGATTTACTTGAGACTGGCTATTGTACTAGTCTCCATTTTTTTTGCTATTGTACTACATTAAATATCTCGGTTCCTATAAAAGGTGAAAAAATTAAACATGGGGCACAAGTTTAAGACCCAGGGAACACAATTTTACGCGGAACGGATACGAAGAAAGAGTGACTCGCGGTAGTGGGGAAAATGAAGTCAAAAACGTCAGCAGATGGCGCCAAAGGAGACAAATTCATAAGACCAAGGCAGCCCGCCAGATTCGCACGCCAGGCTGCTCTTTTAGAAATTAGCCGAAAAGGGAGATCATAGGCCATGCGAAACCGCCGTAGGCAAATACGGGGAAAATGTGAGTGAAGACCGACCGTAGGCCGCCGCAAAGCCGGGGGATTTATGGATTAGACTAATGTTGTTTAGTTTACTCTAAACACTATTGTGATAATTGAATTTAATAGACGAATTAAAAGGTGACAGTCAAAACTAAATGGTTCAACTTTTGTTATATGCAAGATGTAACAAACCTTAGGACTTCAAGTATATGAAAGATGGGATGGCGATCAAGCCCACGAATTTTTTATTATTCACTTCAGGTACATCGGTTTTCTTATTTAAAATTGCATTGGCTCCTGATTAGGCTCCTGTTTGAACAAAAGAAAACACTTGGGAAAACTGGAACAAAAGAAAACTTTTAGCTCAATAATCTATAGTAGATATTATTTTTATATTTATCTAATTCCTGTTTCCAATAAAAATTCTTGTTTTTCTTCTCATAAAATACGATATATATATTTATAACATTGGAAATAATTAAATTAAACGTCAGGTTTAGTATTGCACGTGGACTATGAAGGGAAGTACCAACTGTACTAAAAAAACAACTATATTGCTGCTCTTTACCTCGGGCATATAACGCATAGCATTATTAATTTAAGCCCGGTTGTACAATGCAAGTTCAATCCACGTTCAACCAAAGATTAAGTTGATCTCGCGTTTTAAGAACAACGCGTTGTACAATCGCAGTTCAGCATTTAAACTAGGTTCAACAATGGTTCAGCTAGTGTTTACTTGATCGTCTCTTAACTGCAGTTCAAATCGTGTTTCAAGTAACCGTCAAAGTCAAGCAAGTGAAGTAAATTGGTACTTAGTTATTGCATAAATATGTTGTTTTGTTTATACAGTACGACCCCGTGTAATTGGACTAGATGGGACCGGGCATTGTGCAGATGAACGAAATCCGGATTATGTACAAAATACGTATAAAAATTAATTAAATTTCCAACCACTATTACCGTGAATACCTGTTTTTCTTAAATTAAAATTGCCTATCCCGATATCGGTCCGGTTAATTCGGAAGTCCAGTTGAATGGGGTCCGGTTTAACGGGGTCATATCGTGTTTTCTTTATAGAGGTGTCCCACAAAGGTTGGCCACCGGTTTAATCTCATTAACAATAATAATTCATTAACTAATTCAAAACTCAAAACCTAAACGTCTTACAAGATTCGTTTACTGCTGCTTGGAAACGCAATTAAATATTCTTTCCAATGATATGCCGCATGTCCAATCCACAACTTTCCATATAGTCTAAGAACAAATTGTCAATTTAAGCCATGGAAAGGGCACGTTCTCCAATTTTCCTCATTTTCCCTCTTTCAGTTGATAGAATGTCGTTTCTTTCTGAAAGAACGAAACATAGCCTATTCCATGACCACATTCAACACCTATTTAACAATCCAATATATGAATTTTTATATTTTCATCGAGCCGAGGAAAAGGTACAAGCAGATTCCGCATTATTCATTTTCTTTTTCGGACAAATCGGGCCCATTTGGGTTCATTTTGGAATAGAATGTACACCAAATTGAAAATTTAAGTTTCAATAACTATGTCTATGCAATCGGGCTAAATTAACTTATTACGTTTCAATTTAATTTTTTTCCGATATCTGGAACAAGATCGTCGTGCTATCAATCAGCACCCTCTAGAAAATTAATCAACACCTTCTGTGTGCCGTTTGGAACTAATTTTAAATGTACTTAAAATTTTATTTCAATTAAGGGCAAATATGTTCAAATCGGATAAAAACTTCGACGCTGCAAAGGATTAAATATTACATAATTAGGAAGTTTCCCTTATTAATAGTAGATGTACGAAAAAGTCTTAAATAAAATTGATGTAGGATTACTTAGTTTTTTTCAACTTCGGCACTAATAGTATACCTTGTATGGGGATTTTTTTTACAACAACACAAGCTTTATTATTATATCTAGCAGTTACGCCATCTGTCGTTGAAATCTAGAACTTCAAAATATTTTACAGAGATTTCTCTTGGCAACTTTAGTAATGAATATTTTTCCCCAATTATAGTTTCTGAGCTAAAAGCGCTGGCCAACCTTAGTGGGACATCCTGTATATCGTTTTACTGGATGTTATAAAGTTGAATCAGTTTGTTGGAATATTAACTGATGAAGATCTTTTAGAACTAATAGATAATTTAGAACCTCACCGTGCTCAGAAAGTGTATAAGGAAAGGGAAAACAATTATGAAAAATGGAATGATAAAGAATTTATTACTAGCTTGAGGCTATCGAAGAATGCTGTATGATTACAAAATATCGTAGAAGAAATCTTCTCTCACTGACTTATTAATAAAAAATAATGATACAACGCCCATACAGTAGCTGTTCGGTATTTTTGGAATAATACAGTTTCAAACTTATAAACGCACGCACTTTGAACTCCAACTGAACTTGCGTTGTACAACTGAGCCGTCGGCTACGATCAGTTTAATTTTTTACTTATACTACAGAAATACTAAATGGTAGTCCTTAAGAAAGTTACTAATTGCACTACATTTAAAATATATTGTTTAATAAAATAATTTATTATTATTTTTTACGTATTATAAAATAATCTTATACTATAAGTGGTAATTCATTTATTATTTGTTATTTACTCGAAGAATATTCAGTTACAAATCAACATAAAAGTGTTTTAACATAAAATTTTGCAAAAATGTGTGCTTAAGGCACTCGGTGACAAATATTAAACAATAGAACCTCATACACTACGAATAAATTGATTTGTACAAATTGCTAAAACATATGTTGTTAGTTTTGTTGTACGTTTTTTAAAAAGATTTGAATCTTTCAAGTAGCATTATAAAGTCAATCGAATAACAATTTAATCCTTTGACTCAACTAGAAATAGGTTTGAAATAGCTTCAATAACTTCATACATCAACACTAAAACGTATTATTAGCATCTTCAGGCATTCCCGTAAGTCTTTAAAGAAACTTCCAATTATATGCTCTTTCAGGTGATCCCAGATTCGGCACATCTTTCTGTTTATTGTATACTCTCACGCCCAAAAAGAAGTCAATCATTGAATAAAGAGATTGTTACCTAGAGGAACTCATTCAGACACTGACACATTCAAGCTGGAATCATTCAAGAGAGGAATTAACTACTCATCAAGTATCTTCAGAAGCGACTCGCCATTACT
Organism: Adranes taylori; assembly: GCA_009867245.2. Classification (NCBI taxonomy): domain Eukaryota; kingdom Metazoa; phylum Arthropoda; class Insecta; order Coleoptera; family Staphylinidae; genus Adranes; species Adranes taylori. Next base: position 6,404 of record WYDF02262514.1, read on the forward strand.
GAAAAATCAAAGAAAAAGATTCTAAGACATATAAAACCATCACTTTGGATTCTCCATGCAGTTAGAATGGAAACTTCTATTAAAGAACTTCTATATGGATTAAACTACGCGGTAAATTGAATGGCTACACTTGCATTTCAGTCTATAACGCGTTTTTTAATACAATATTTTCAAGGTGGAGATTCACGGTGGTACACTATTGTAGATTTTTTATATATTCATTTAGATGAAGCCTGCTGTATCCTATCTTATTTCCTTTTTAAATTTTCTACAGTTGCTTGAAATTGTCGTACTTGCATAATCCGACGGCAAGCGTCACTGTGAGCACCACGAAATTAAAATAATTTGATAACTATGTGTACTTATAAATAGTTTGTGACGGCAGGATCGACAGAAACTGTAAATAGAATGATTTTATAAATCATTTGCAAATCTATTTGACAATAATGGAACGCCATGTTTATTGATATATTTGCACGCAGTAATTGAATACAAATATGATTTTGTTTTATTATGTTGATGTGGCGTTATTTATTTTGAATGCACGAATTATAATTTTATTTGATAGTACCCATGTTTTAAATCATTCTCATTACATTTTGTTAAGTTTATGCAGCTTTTGAATTCAAATAGCCTTGACTAAAAGAGACAATTTGTTTTTGATAGGGTTGCGCAGAGTTTAGTTAAATTTATCTTGATTTCGTAGAATTAAATAAGAAAGGTACACGTAACCTACCAATGGCAAAGTCTTGTGCTTTCTTCTAAACAGTCTTGAGAAATTGAGGATTATAACGTAATTTCGTAGTAGGCAAATCCAAGTAAGTATTAAAGTCCCTCGAGTGAATCGCTACGTACCCCATTAAAGGGATTCTCTCTTGTCAGTCGCGTTGGGGAATAAAAACACCCTCCAAAGTTAAAGGCGACAGTATGGTGATGGGGTCAAGGACAAATTGCTTCGTGACAATATGATCTGGATACGGTGGGAAGGGTTGAATAAATATTAGGTATTTAATTGTAGTTGCTTCTAAACTTGCAAAACCGAACAAATATTGTCACAGATCCATAAATTTTCATGTAAATGCAAATAACAACTAAATATCAATTAACAAGTAAAACTTTCAAGAAGTTGTAAGACGTATTTGCTATATTCACTAACAGAGTTCGTATCATAGAGTTTTCATCATAAATGCATACAAATTTCATTTAAGTTGATTTGCATCTGAATACTTTAATTATTAATCTTTTGCTTATGTTCGTTATTTAATTTTTCTCAACAATAATATTAACATGTAATTTGATTATAAAAATTATTATTTTCAAAGTTTCTTGTGAGGTAAAACAACTTTGAATTAAGCTGAATTATTTCAAAATGTATTAATTCATAAATTATTAATTATGTACATTCAGCGTTTGTCAACAATAAATATAGAACAACAATAACAATATCATTAATATTTTGTTAAGTCGTGTCCAATCATCACAGTCGAATTATTCTTACAATCTATGTTTGAAGAAAGTTTTGTAATGCTGGTCTCAAATTCCCGACGCTTTCATCAGGCATTCTATATCTTCATCCTCATCGGAACTTTCGTCCGATGATGGAGATCTTGCTTGTGCGATAACAGTTGATCCTGAAATATTTAACTTTAATATAAAATGTCATCTATAGGAAAACTGAAAAAAGTACTAAAATCCCTATGGAGATTTTAGTACTTAGTACTTAGTACTAAAATCGGTATGGAGAATAGTAGTGCTCTTATTCATTAACAAATAATTAATTCTTTTGTGTTTAGTTCTTCACATAAAATAAATTAAATAAAGTTAGACATCAAGTCAATTTAGTTCATATAAATTGGAATGAATTAATAAGGTAACGGTGCGTAGTTCTAAAATAAGTATATGATAGGAATGACCAGTACGTAAATAAATGCGGAATATATTTGGTGAAACTTGAACGCCATATTTATTAATCTATTTGCACGCAGTAATTAGTAATTAAATATTTTATTTCATTATTTTGATGAAGTGTTATCTGTTTTGAAAGTACGAATAATCATTCTTTATTTGCATGTAACCTGTACCAAATCATTAATATAGTTAGTTGCATCTCTTTTATTTAAACCTCCTTGATTTATTGCAGACAATTTGTAATTGTTAAGAGTTGTGCATTACCGTTACCTGGCTAGGTAAATGTATGATTCAACCTGAAAGGTACGCGCCACGTTAGCAATTGCAAAGCCTTGTATTTAATGCTGAACGGTGTAGGGTAACTGCGAATTATAACGTCGTTTCGTAGTAGGTAAATTAAAGTGGGTATTAAAGTGAATAACATTCTGTCGTTATTGTACGGGAAGGTCCCGTAGTGTAGGAGAGACTCGTTGCATACCCCATTAAAAGGATTCTCTCTTGCCAGTCAGGTTGGAAGCACAAATCATCCCCCAAAATAGCACGTGACAATATAAAAAGTACTATACGAGTACACATTTCATCTTCTCAATATTTAAATTATTGTACCTAATTTTTTGAAACAATGTTTGTTGTGATTTGTATTTAAAGCACATTAATTAAACCAATTTTGCATAAAACATATAAACAATAAATATAGAGATAAAGAATATACATTCCTAAAAAAAAGAGAAAAGGTGCCTCTCATATTTCAAACAGATATGACGCGAGCAGTAAATAGTGCGAGCCATGCCCCTGCAATCTTATTAGAAACATCCGAAAGTTTACAGTTCTCCATAGCATACTGAAATATTCATCCAGTATAAAGTCTATGAACAAGTGGGAGAATAAATTAATTTAGCTTGGATAGAATATTAGAACAAATAATTGAATTTAAATTAAACAAGAAATTGAACTTGAATTATTTAATAAGAATTAAACTTAAAATTAATTTAATAGAAATGCAATTAAATTAATTGATTTAGCGTACTGCGTAATCTATTAAGAAATATTGTAGTAACTCATGGAAATTACAATTACGTCAAAATAAGACGCGAGAAATAACTAAAAATTAACTCATTTATTTCTACAAATAATTAACAATATATCTAAAATGAATAAAACAAAAAGAAAACTAGTGCTCCTAAAAGTTTCAACAATTTATCTCATGTATTAATAAACAAATAAGAATGTGTAAATTCAAACCAAGTAAAAGAAAATTAATCATAACAAAAAGGTTCAATAAAATATTATACTCTACACTTTAGTTTATTCTGCAGAGAATTGCATTCTACACATTTAGTTTATCATAGTAATACATTTATATTGTTTTTCTTTTAAATTATAATTTGTAAACGTAATGACTTTGAACTATTAAGAAAGAATGAAAATTTAAATTAAATTAAGTACATTTAAAGAAATAAAAAACTAATATATTTTAATAAAATAATATGCATTAGACAATTTTTTCAGTAATTTTCTCCTGTGAACAATGTTAAAGGTCCCGACATGTTCGTTCACATACGACTTTTTGTGAAATTTCCATTTTATTAAATTAGTAATCTCGAAAAATGTATGCTAATCCCATTAATTGATCAACAACGAGCAGAAAAATAAGGTAGATGACACCGTTTCTTGCATTAGTCGAGGTTGTTATCAATTCCTTCGTTATCAGACGTACGATTCCGGTCAATTATTGAACACAAACCGCTCTGCATACTGATCTATCACCAGATAGTTCAATACATATATAGAGCTTTAATTAATTAAAATTACTCTATAAAGTACGCAATCTCTAGGCTCAAGAATCCTTAGCAGATTCGTCCTTGAATAATATAACTGCTCGTCCTTAAATAATATATGGTACTTACACGTACTTACATGACTTGTAACCAACTTGGTTCAAGGTGGTTTGATTTAGAACTTCAAGCCAGAATTTTGGCTGATTTTATAGACTCTAGGTTTAGGTAATGTAGGAATGTACAACAAATTAAGAAATTACAATAGGTTTCCTGTTTATGAATAGGTTAAATCTTTGTCTGATTGCGTTGAGTATCATTGTATTTTGAGTCGTATTATTTTCGGTTCCTGGATGACCAACCCTAATGTCCTATTCTTTTGATTATTGATTATCATTCAGTACATTGGGTATTGCTAGATAATACAGTGTGTTTTAAAACTTAAGACTTAAGTCAACTTAAGTCAAGTCAAGTTCTGCCTAAATCTTGTTTTATGCATACCGGTTTTCATATCTTCTGTTTAAGTAAATTGCATTGATGTGAATTAACAATCCCGTTAATTTTTCATTGAAAAATGGTATTTATAACCTTTGTTATTGAATAGTTGTGTCTAATTTCGAGGTTACCATTGTTATTAAATAATTGTCTGTGATCGGACTGTTTGTGTAGTGGGGTTGTTCACCGAGTCGCTAAGTCAATTGAGGCATGGCAATTTGAGATGTAAATCGTGCCGTACATTGACTAGTCTGGTAGGGTCTTGTTTCTTAATAATTAATCTGTTTGAAGGGTTGAATTATAATCAGAGAGTGTGATACTCCCTGGTGAAATTTAGACTTCTTGTATTATTTTTCATATTAAGAAGATCGTGGTACTTAAAGAGATTGATTCCACCGGTCGAGAGAGGTCATCGTTGTCTCTGGATTCAGAAATGTAAGATAACTAGTTTAATCAAATCATTGGGCAGGCAGTTTCAGAGTTTTGGCGATAGGAGGTTGGTCCTACTGATTATCGATTTTTCCATAGTACTTCGGAAATTATTGTATTTTAGTCGCTGTTTTGATTGCAATTAATTGATTGGTCTACGGATTAAATAACTGCCGTCGGGCCAATGGAATTTAGATAGTTGGAATTTGGAGAAGCCGAATATAGTCACTCTCCATTGTATATTGATGACGAATCTTTGGCTCCTGATTAATGGAGATCGCCTTAATTTAAAATTTCGTTATAAGTGAGAAATAGCACTGTGAAAATGTTTGCGGAAAATGGAAGTAGTTTTTAAGATAAGCCATTAGGCATATTTGGCTGGCATGGCCCGGATTGGGTAAGATATTGAAACTTTGGTTGCCAAAATGGCACTAGAATTTATATGTGATTTTTAGATAAAGCCCTTAGGACATCTACTAGTTAATCGCTTACGGTTACACGTGCGGTGGAGGCTTGATTGTGTCCTCTGGATGTCCTTGCCGTAGATATGTTTTAAGGAATTTTAAGCAGCGTGTTCGTGTAAGGTGGTTGGTGCAGATCCACCATTTGGGCTCGCAGCGAGTAACACGCGCATCCGGATTTTGGATGTCTTTTGTCGCAACGGCGTAGGCAGTTGTTCGAGACTCATACATTCCTGGAATGGTAACAGCTGTGGAGTTCTCTTCCAGCCAACCGTCAGCACCATCAAAGAAACACTGGTGACATGTATCTTCTCTGCTTAATATTTTTTTTGTCTAATTCTAATATTGGCGCTTCACGCAATTGTACTAATTTCAATTTCTTGGTTTTTACTTAATTATTATATAATTGTATTAGATCGGATCAAATATCATATAGTAGGTTTTTTGCTTAAGATTTATTTGCTCACTGCCGTGGACAGTGTTGTATTTGTCATTAAGGGTGTTGTAAAAGTCCATGGAAGCTTCCTAGGGCTTGTTAAGTGTTTGGTGTTACCACCACGGTTTTAATGTGTCTTTAAATTTGGGGAGTTATATATTAAACTCACATTTACAACCTTTGTAATTAAATTATTAATTATTTTGCAGTAACATGTTAATTTCTGTTAAATATCAGTGAAGTTAACATATTTGAGTTATTTAAATATTGTCACCCATATTTTGAGAGTCATTACTGTTATTGTTGCAATTCTTGGAATTGTAGAATTCTGTTATCATATTTTGCAATCTATTACTCTTATTGTTATAAATTTTTTTCAAATATCATTGCGTATAATCTTTTCAAATATATGTTTCAATTTAATACTGTTGTTAATACAACTTTTAATAAAGTGGTGGTTATTTATTATTTGGTAACTTGTGAATTTTATTCTGTGTGCACTTCTTTTCCCATTTTCCGAGATTTAGATGTCCGGCGCCCATATAGACACGAACGCACCCCTTATTCTAAGTCAAGCTTGAGCCAATTACCACGAGCCTCCAGAACCCCTTTCAGCGAGGGTAACTGTTGTTCCTCCAAAGGGGTCAGGTTATAGTCTTAAGCACTTACTTGTCTTAAATGTACTAATATGTTTTTACTTACATGTTTTAAAGCAAGTTTTCTAAACTAGTTCACGAAACTGTTTATAAAAATCTAATATAATATTTGAGTTTACCTAAAGTTTGTGCTCGTCTCACTGGCATTCTCTGCGGCGTTTGACGGAAATGTGGAAGCCATGACGGCCGACGTACTCCACTTGCACTAGGCATAGTACGTGGATCAGATGGTGCCCCAGTGACAAATTCTTCCAGAATGGTGTCCCGGGTTAATGAGCTTGAGCTAAATAGTTAAAATAATTCTATTAGATCAACATAATTATTATAAATTTATTAAGTGAGCAAATATTATAATTCACTTTGATATAAATTAGTGGAAAGCAAATGTGTTATAGAAATCGGTGAAGTATTTAGTAAATATAATGCAGTTTAAATAATTCAGTTTGGCAGTTCGTATTCACCGAATAAGAAAAAATAAATATTTATATTCCTCTTGAATTAAATAAGTAGCTTCAGAATTGGAGTTGAAGGATGGAGGAGAATCTGCGAGCAAAACATAAGTCTGAAATAAAAACGAAAGATTCAGTGAAGAAAAAAGAAATAGGAACTGACTAAAAGAGAACGAGAAAAATGTTGGATATGTGGTAAAGAACAAAATTAGTGGCAACATTGCGTATAAGAGTATAAAGAAATAGAATTGAGGGAGAAACACAAACACAACGGAAAATTGGAGAATATGTTGGTTTGGAATTGGAGTTATAAAAAGAACAGAAAGTAGCTGTCAAAAACGGCGATAAAGACTTTAGAGGAAAAAAGAAAGGCACGAAATAAAAGGCAAAAAAGTAGTGACGTAGGGAAAGAACTGAGGGGATATCTATAACAATATAGGTTTTGTTTTCCTTGTTATTGGTTGTTATAATGACATGTAGGAGTTTGTTATATTAGATGTAAAGAGAGAAGACTGCAAAGAGAGAATTCTGTTTTTTACGCTTCGACCAAGTTCAGAATAAAAGAAAATGCAGGAAAAGATACGGTAAGATGTGAAAAAAGTATATAAAAGTATAGCTACGTGAAAAAAGAAAGATATAGATAAATAAGTTCAATTAATGAGTTAATGAAAAGTTTTTAATTATTTGTATGCAAGCAACACAGGGGTTCATTATTGTTATTAGATGAATTTGAGGGAGACAGATGTTGTAAATGGATATGTAGGTAGGTTAGTTTTCTGGACTACTCAGCAATAGGAAAAAGTTGTTCTTAGTATCCTCTATTAGGTAGTACGAAAACACTAAGCACATAGGAACGGAGACGCATTTCTAAAATAAATATACCCTCCACCGGGATGTTTGAAGATCATTTACCCGTAAATCGTAGATTTTAAATTAAATTAATCAATTTAAAAAGCCACAATTTGATATTAATGCATTATTAACATTTTTATGCCCATAATTTGTTATATCGTCATATTTGCCATAATTTGCCAAAATTATATAGAAATTATACAGCAAGTAAAATTTTAAAAGCAATATGAATATTCTTGTTCAATATTCATTGTGTGAAAAAAATTTGGTATAATAATATGTTAGATCGTTGATTGCTCATTTAGCATCATTTTGACATCGATTGAAAGCAATGCTTCAATTTTCTCTTAAAGAGCCTCATATTTCACCAAACGATCCTTAGATATATATGTACATAAAAAGCAATAGAGAATATAACTGCTGACTAGTTACATTTGAAACCCGATTAAAACCAATTAATATACAATTTTGATTAAGAAAGTAGATAGTTAGATGAAAACAAATGATTGTACATCTAGTGCAGAGAGATTAGCGGTTTTTGTGTGTATGATATTAACTAAATTTTAAGAAAATGAGTGAAACTTATTAAAACATGATGTGGTAAAAATAATAACATTGATCTACAAGATCTTAGAAACAGATATGTTAACGAGTGTTTTATAAAGAATTTTTATGCTTAAAGAGAAAATGTAATCAGAAATGCTATATCGTGCCCCATTTTAAAATTAGCAGGATCTCTGCTATGCAATCTGTAAACTTGGAATATTTAAATAATTTGTCAAGTGTTTCCTAAACTAAGTGAAGCCAAATTAAAGTATTCATTGGACTTCAAATTTTAAAATTACTGAAGTGCTGTGGGGATTCTACTGTAGATTTTTGAAATATGTAAATTGTTCAAAAGGAATAATGTCTAAATGATAGAATCTTAATAAAATCAATAAATTCCATAAAATTATGTCGCATCTATCATTATAATTTCATTTAATAATAAAAAAGGTAAATTACTTTCCGAATAAGAGATTCAATCTATCAAAAAAAAAAACTAACATGCGAAATTATTTCAAACGCAGGTGTATCTTGTAGATAGTCTAGAGGAAAAATTTATCGCGACGCGAGAAGCTAGAAATAGAAAGGGAAAAAGAAAACCTTTTTACACTAATGAGTTTTTGTCGTTCATGTGTTAGAGAGAGAAAGAAATGAACTTCTGTCAGAAGGTAATACTATAGATGGCGCGGCGGTCGACCGAAAATATAAACGCGAAACCCCCGTAGATGGTTTATCCAGAATTTTATTAGTTTTTGACAAGTTTAGACTTAAAGTTCATTACTAGTTTGATTGTTTTTGTAATAATTATGGCAGATATTCAAATTTGAGTAGCTTCTCATTATTTATTATAATCAGGTGATATGAGAAATTGAAACACCTTTTAAATTATGATTTAACTCTGAGTAAATTATTATGTTCAATGTAACTAAATTTCATTTAATAATAAGCTAACTAATTATGAATCTTATTTAAATGTCCTTAGTTATTTGTTATCACGTGTGTTTTATTAAAACCTAATAACTAATAAGTACACTGTTTAATAGAAGCGGATGTTTATTTTATTTACATAAAGTTGGAATTTATCAAAAGCAAATTATTTTATTGTGAATAGATTACTTTAAAATCTCAATGTGTTTTATTAATTCATGAGCTGTATTTACTTTTTTAAAGGTTCTAATAATTATTATTTAATTGTCAATTTGATGTGTTTGAACTTCTTAAACCCCCCAAAAAACATTTATTACTTTTGACTGCGGCTTAAATAAGCTATCGCTCTACTATTCCCGGATGAATTGAGTGTGTTTTGACTGAAAATAAAACCTATATATCTTGTTAAAGCTAACTCAATTCCATGTCACAAGTTTAAACGTGATTATTGCAAATAATCAAATTTTGACACATAGTAGCACTACGCTGACCACATTTATTTGTCCATTACCCGGCTTAGTCGGTGCCAAGAAGCGAGATACTAAAATTCGGTCTCGGTCTCAGAGTAGTACGAGAGTATCTAATAGATGAATTGAGAGAATTGAAATGATGGACACGATCGAAATGAAGGTTGTGAATCTATTACATTCATGTATGAGACAGATGCTTGCTTGTATGCTTTCTTGCATGGCAGAAGTTAAGTACAGATAGTAATGTTGAAATGTATTCTAAACCGTATTAAAAGTTTTGAATTACGCGCGCATATACGTGTTGGTACTGCTGACATATGCGTTAGTCAGTTGATTTGTCATTCACATTCACGCGTCAATTAACGAGGGCGTTGTCTTTTCTATTATTCAGTTTATCTTTCTTTATATTTTGTTCTTGCTTATATCATATTATATTTTTACAACCCGATCGGCTAGTAAGGTGATGGCGACTGTTTTTTGAGATGCGAAATGCATTCTTCTTATTGATTACTTGGCAAAGGGTAATACCATAACTGGCGATTACTAAGCAGCATTATGGGACCAATTCGACGCTGAATTGAATAAAAAACGCCCTTTGGAAAAAATTTGGCTCGCAAAAAAGTTCTTTTCCATAATGTCAACGCACCAGTTCATAGAGCGACCGTCGTGCAAGCAAAATTGAACCAATTAGGCTACGAATTGAATGACCACCCCCGTATTCACCAGATCTTCCGGAGGACGCCGTTTTGAAACAAACGATGAAGTGATGACCGAAACTTTGAGGAGCTTTCCAACTATTTTGAGGAGCTCGGGCAAAATTACATTTCGGGAGGGATGAAGAAGTTGGAAAGTCGTCTTGAATAGTGTATTGCCTTAACAGGGGATTACGTTGAAACATAAATGATAAAAAACTAAAATCTTGCGTTTTCTTAATTAGGCTTTATTTCCGTCAAACCATCTTCGTAATAGGCAAAATAATATATGATTATTGGAAACATGGAATACATAACAAAATTTATTCTACAAAAAAAACCTTATCCACTTTCAATATTACATATGTTTAGACATTTAAAAAAAATGCATAACAAATGGGGATTTATGAAAAACTGATTTCATTCTTAAATTAAACGAACCAAAAAATAAATAAATAAAACACTTATTCGCATTTCTGTTCCGAAATTTTGTTTTGTATTTGTAGACCAGTGTAACACTAAAACTTGATAATAGAATGAGAAATACTTTTTAGTAGTTAAATTATTATGTTTACTTACTATTTTTTCCCATATTTTAAACATTGTCTGCATTATGAATACTATTATCCTCTATATATGTTTTAGTAATATTTTAATATTCACTAAAATGTTTACAATAATATTTAAACATTTTCAAATAAAAAACAATACTAAATTGTAAAAATTTGAAAATATTTCTAACTTAAAAATTGTTTTCTAAATTTTTAAATTAGCAACGAAAAGGAATTGCAATTTTAATGAAGTAATTAAACATATTTAAACAATATCTAAAAGAATGTATCGTCTTTATTTGTTTCAAAATAAGTTACAAAATTTTTTAGAATAATAATTTTTAATTTTCAAAATTACAAAACTATATATATTTTATGTTTTATATCAGAATGTAAATTTATGTGATTGAACTCAATAGAAATTTTACCACACAAAATGCATGTTAAATAATTATTAAAATAAAATTAAAAATTATAATCTAAAATTTTATGGATGAAATGTGATATGTGAAAAACTAAAACAATTAACAATAAAATGAAATAAATTGTCTATAATACTGAAAACAATGGCACAAATAAATACTTGATTAACTAAAATAGCAAATTGATATACAAGGGCATTTTTTAAGTATCTAATTGCCTAAGTAAATGCTTTCACTTATACTCTTGTCAAAATTTAAATTACTTCTAAAATAGAACTTTTCCAAGTAAAATATTATTTAAAAATTAATTTTTATCATATCAGATTCAGATTTCATTATAAATTTAAAATAAACGCAACTGCAACTAAATTATTTCTTTACTAAAACTAGCTGATTTATTATTATTGAGTTAACTGAAAACTGCATTGTACTGTTATATATTCAAATAAAATCCATAAATACTAGCTGTATTTGAACAGAGTTCCGCTTTGTCTAGTGCCAACATTAATATATGAACAGTAAGAATTCAATTTCTAGGTATTACCATTAATATAGCAAAAATATTAATGTACCTCATATATTAATACTATTTTATACCAATAAGTACCAAAAATTACAATAAAATATACCTTAGCATTTATGTGTTCAATAGTTTGTAAAAATGTTGATGTTATAAAAAAATAAGGCACAGTTATTTACATATTTCATCTACATATTTATGTATATAGTATCTATCAAAGGCATATATGCTAAAAGAATTAGTTACTTATTTATAATTACATTCTTTTTTACCATATATAGATATTAGGTAAAATTATTTTAATATATGTTTTTAATAGGAGTTTTAAATATATAATGTTTAGGAATAAGCAAATTTCATACGAAAATATTATGTATAACTTATGAGATTTGTTCGATAACTCCATATGATGTATACAAGTTAAAAATCAAGTCTAGATTAAAGTTATGTAGAGTTTTATCACGCGGTTTAATGCCTTTAGTATGTTAAAGTTAAAGAAGATACCAAAACCCAAATTAATAATCGGACTGCAAGTATTTTATAAAATTGAAATTAAAAGTTGAAAGCAAAGGGCCCTCACCAAATGAATCGGATCGAATAATTGGAAATGGGTCCTCTCTAATTTATTAAGGAATAATAATTCTTAACTAAAATATGTTTATTCCTTCGCGCTTTCATGCAGAAAAGCATCCGAGCCTGAAAGCTCGTCATAAACAATTCAAATTATTATAAATGTCAAACAAATTGTGTAAATATTAAAACTTGTCATATTAATAAATAAAATATTTAAATAAAATTAAAACTAAGTGTTTCTGTGGAGTTTTTGTTCTCCTTCTCCAAAACGATTCAAGTAATTTTTTAATAATGTCTATATTGAAAGATGCCTTAACGGTTAAGCGATACAGGCTATTTAAACAATACTAGAAGATAAAATAACTTTGTTTATATAATATATAAACAAAGTTATTTGTCACCCTGTAATCACCCTGTTCTCAGATGGATGTGGAGGACAGAACAAAAACTCAACTATGATTTTTATGCTACAGTATTGGTT
>WYDF02262525.1:4204-14910 GCA_009867245.2 Adranes taylori
CTCTCACATATGAGCAAAGAGAAACCAGTGGTGTTAGTAACGACGTGGCTCTTTGAATATACACTAATACCATAAAAACTAATATAGGAATTAATTCAAAATTTACGCAAAACACCTTGCATATGTCGACCAACAGAATATTTATCCGATGTAATAGGTTGAGATACAGAGTTAGTGTGTATTCAGTTATGCACATACAATTACGTTACAGAAAAATAAGGGTGTTGATAAAGATTAATACCTTATTGCAGAAATAGCCATCCACCCGAGGTTCATCGATATTTTTTCTAATTTGTTAGTCTCTCATATTTGTTACATATTTTTGGAAGATTAATCTAACTAATTAATTAAATTTTTTATAACTTATGATGACATTTAATATTTGGCTATATTTTCATTTTGCAGCGTATCACCGCCATTTTTGACGGTGATACGATGCAAAATGAAAATATAGGTAAATATTAAATGTCACCATATGTTATAAAAAAATTGATGTTACTTCCAGTTAACAAAATATATAAACTTTTGTTTTCCAAATACTTACATAAAATGTTAAAGTTTTAAAATTTGTAAATAAACATGCAGACACATGAGAAAAAATTTTCCGTTGCTCTTGTCAATTTACATATTTAAAACAACCATTTATAGTTTTGATTAAGTGGCAATTGTTTCCACGGAACATGTCAACTAACTTGAATTTTCTGGGCTTGGAAGCTCACTTATAATGCAAATTATTATTAAATGGAGTTTTTTGAACACTAGTCTTTCACTACATTAAAATGTGGACTCTAACACTGAGGCGTACTGAGATATTCAATGTGAAACAAATAGTTATCGAATTACTATCAAAGAAGTTGCTGAACATGGTGGCATTTCAGTTGACTTATGTGAACCTATTATTTCAAATGTTTCGGGTATCAGACAAGTGGCAGCAAAATTTGTTTCCAAATTGTTCAGGTCCGATCAAAAGCACTGTCGAATTGACGCTGCTCATGTGCTGCTTATTGAAATCAACTACAATCCAGAATTACCCAAACAAATCATATCTGGTAAGGAAATATGGGTGTATGGACATGACGTCGAAACTAAGACCCAACCGTCCCAATGAAAGCTTTCTGACAAGTTCTCGTGAATGTGAAAGTTCTACTCAGCTTTCTTCAATTTTAATGGCATAGTGTACCATGAGTTCCTGCCACCAGAGCATAAGGGTAATAAACAGTACCATCTAGAAATTTTACTTAGTTTACATGAAGCAATCCGAAGAAAACGTCCGAATTTTTCGCGAGGTCCTGGCGATCGCAGAATGATAATGCACACTTCGTTGCTTCTTTCTAAATTTTTGGCAAGAAACAACAACTTTATGATTGTGCATCGTCCAATTTCACCCGACCGAATTACTATCCTGTGACTTTGCCACTGCCGAAGATAAGAAAGACCATGAAAGGATGACGTATTGCCGGTATTCGTTGGATCAAGATAGAATCGCTAAAGCAATTAAACGCCATACCGAAAATTTAATTTCAGATTTTCTTTGAGGGGTTCAAAAATGCTCTTTGACAGAAGGAAAAAGTGTATTATGTAAACTTTTTCATTATAATAGAAAAAGTGTATTGTGTGCAAAAGAGATTTCTTTGAAGGGTGCAATGTTAACATGGAGTTATAAATAAAGATTATACGAGAAAAATGATAATTCCCCGAATTATTTGATCATATCTCGTATACAAAACGTCCTAAATGACATTTTTTCCTATGGATAAATAAGAAAAAATATATATTCTTGTTTTTCTTAAAATTTTTAATTAACATTTTGATTTTGTTGTTCTACTGACTTCTAATTAGTAACAGAAGTAAAGTAACTTGAGAAGAAGAAATTTTTACAGCACAATAAAATGACTGAATAAATAAAATTCGCTTAAAAGGGTAATTTTTTCTGAAGCTCTTTTATTTTTCATTTGTAGCTTCCTTAGGTCAAAGAGCATAAAATTGTTCCATTTTTTAATACGACACAATTAATTTTTATTAATATAATTTTTGACTCTTAGTATATAAGTTTGTAAAACCATTCCACTTTGTCACGCAAACATTAGAATACTAAAATTTAAAGTATTTTTGCTTTTGGTCCCAAATCGTAATTTGTATCAAAGTATACTTTATACATTAAATTGTATTGAAAACGTACAGCAGATAAGTCGTACCGAAACTTGCAACAGGTTTCCTTCACTTGCAGCCATTTGCTACATGTATAATGTTTGTAGGGGAAATCAGCAGGCAGGATTCATACCTTCGGTACAAGAATTAACTATGAAAGCTGTGATGCGTCGAATTTGGTGCGAATACAGAATAGAGTTGGAGCAGCTACGATAGGTTAGATGGCTACGGTTTTCGAGTTGACTAGCAACATGTCGTGCGCTTGTTCCTCTTGTAGTTGAACCATGAAGCTTCGAAAACGTTTCTACGTTAACGTTGCGGTCTTAATCGGCCACCACTTTACGGCAACGCGTTGGAACTGGCATGGACATTCGGGTGTGGCATGGAGATTAGAGTGGCATGGAGATGGAGATCGAAGCAATCCCACTCAGGTAATAAGAAAAGTACTCGTAAGCCTACCTAGGGTTAAATGGGAATTTAGGGATCTTGAAATAATATTTAAGCATTTCGACCTTAATTCGAGATCATCATCAGGACTAAAACTCAACAAACATTATTACTACTGTACTTAAATCACAGATTGGTTCTGATATAAACTAAATGTTGTTGATATAAATTAATGCTGAATGATTGAACTACTTAAAACGTTAGTATGATGTACTTTTCTTAACTCTGAGTGTATAAAGTACCTTTAGATTCTTTAATCTAAAGTGATAAAAGAAGTTTTTCTAAAGTCTTTAATAAATTAGTGATTAGTGGGCTAGTTTTTATGCGAAAAACGTGCTTGAGCCTCCTTCAATTCTTTCATTTTAATCTTCCAAAACTCCTGATCAAATTCATCTCAGTTACTTGTTTTGCTCTTGTTTCTAAACAAAACTAGATGATAAACCGTCGTAAAACGACTATTCATTACCAGGTCATATTTTATTTACCCAAAAGAGTTGGGATATTTGACCCCTGACGACCTTTTTTCGTAACCCAAAAGATTTGAGTTATTTGCCCTATACCCTACCTTCATGTTCCCATAACCCAAAGAAGTTGGATTATTTGACTCCTACCTTTTTTAACCCATTGGAGTTGGGTTACTTGACACCTACTAACTTTTTTATAATCCAAAAACTTGGGTTATGTGGCTCCTAATGGCTATGTTTTTCGTAACCAAAAGAAACTTGGCTCAACTTGGGTTAACTTGGGTTCACTTGGATCAACTTGGGTCAAAAGCGTTCCAGACAGAGGGACAGACAAAGCTAGTCGTTTATATATAAGTCTCAAAAGCGTTCCAGGCAGACGGACAGACAGACAGACGGGCAGAATAAGCTAGACGTTTATATATAAGTATATTTAAGGGGAACGTTTGTTCTTAGCTTTACTTCTGTAGATTGCTTCACAAGATTTTCTGACATTAACTGCAACATGCCTTCCTGAACTTTTTTAAAACGGACAACAAACCCAAATCTATTTGACGATGAAAGTAGTGATTTACAAACCGAGGAGCCAAGGTATTCATGAAAGACTTCTTACATGAATCCGGGATTGTCTTTCATCTCACAGCATGTATCAAATTAGAATATCTTTTAACTTCAGCCCACACCTCAGAGGTACTGGATTCACGAAAGAGAGATATTCACAGTATTATCATCAAATTATTACACTGGCGAACAGAGGTTTTGTTAGCTTAGATCTGTCACTTGTTTTAAAGTAACTTTTGGCATCTGAACCCAAAAATAATTGCAGTTTTTGTGTATCACGTCAATTTTTTAAGCTACAGGGTACCCTCTTTTTGTCTTAAAAAATGTGCATATAAATGTAAATACGAGAGATATATTATGGAGATGTATTAAGGATACAAATGAAAATAAAGATAAAAATGACCATAAAGAGAAACATACACATTAAGGCAAAAATTTCCGCTGATAGTTTTTTTCTGGAGTGTTTAACCTCGGGACATTCTCGCTTGATACTTTAACAATAGTCAGCCATTAATATGTACATCGCCTCTACATTTATACAATGCCTCCATGACTTTCAAATCTTGGTGGACTCGCTCACCCTGCTCATCACTAACTGCACCAAGATTTTCTGGCAAGTCAGCAAGATGGCTATGTAGAACATGCAATTTGGTGCTCATGTTACAACCAAGCATTCTGAAACTGTCCTTACGTTGCTGGACAATTTTGGTGTAATTATGTTTTCGCTTATTTCCAAGAAAGTCTATGACAATGTTTTTGCATGCCAACCAAGGATTCTTTTCAAGTTCTAAAAATGTTCATCTTTCACGAGCTACCTAATCTGTAGACCATCAAACACACCGACGTTTATCTTTTCAAACGATAGGTGACTAAATTCCGAATGAGATTTTCATGTAAGAGCATATTTTTAACATGAAATAATAACCTCTAACTCAATTGCAAAGTTTGAGGTTAGTTTTGTTCCTGGTCGTTTAGTTATTTTAACTTCGATTCGCTCTATAATTTTACTCTGTAATGTCGAACCATTACTGAAAGCTATTGGAAGCGCGATGGCTGCAAGAGAACGAAGAAGTCGTACGAGCAAATTATGGCTGCAGTATTTTAGACATATCTCGATCTTGCACGATTTCGTTAGGACATAAAAAACTGGTGTCTGGAATCTCCATGTGTACTCAATGCAACGCATGTTAAGTCATCTCCATGCAGCTAGCAATGTTCAGCTACGCAGCTACGCCAAAGCAGGCCACTTTTTCTTGCAGAATATGCCCAAACTCTTCTTTATCAAATCAAGAGTATGAATGTTTCGTCGAGCAGGGTTACTTTACATTTCTGTGATCGGATGGTTCGTGGTGTGTGGACAGATATGACTATCGAACAAATCTTAATGCTATCTATGAAGGTAAGCGGTGGATTCGCACAAGGGCGAAATCTGACTGTCGTTCGAGTCACTTGAAATAGTTGACTAAGCTTTAACAAATTGCTTCAGTTGACCCAGTTTTATTATCAGACCTGGAAATATAATTTTCTTTCTATCGACAAGTGTCTGATGCAGAATGTTTGGGTCACCAGGTTTTAGGTCAGATCGTGGCGGCCAATTCGACTGTATCCAATGTTTCTCACGAGCTCTGCTGTCCTACATACACAAGTAAGAGGGATACTTGGTATGCCCGCATGGTTGGCCAAGGAGGAAGTAGATAATTTTAAGGTCAACACAGATTATCCATTTGTGCATGCGATTTTGCAACACATCAATGACTCTGTTGATGTCTTCATATTATTCACACAATGAAACTGAATGGCCTATTGGGACAGCACCAAATAAATTTCCATTGTGAAGCAGGACACACTTCATGCTCTGCTTTGAGCTATAAATGAGCATTCGCCATTCAGTTACCATTCAGCACCTCAAAAGAGGATGAGACCCTCATACTTCAAGATACTTTAAGTTGATATTAAATACTTCAAATAATATCTAAAAGCATTGCTATATTAGTGGAATATCTAGAGGATGTGGGCTACGGTCCCTATATTCCCGGATATTTCATAATATAACACTCAACATCCATTAGTGGACCATCTAGTGAATCTGGGCTACAGTCCTTATGCTCACGGATATTTCATGAGACTCCTGTTGATGGAAGTAACCTTCCAAAACTGTAGTTGTGAAAGTTAAATGTAATTCTATGTACATGGCCCTGCATTCCCTTAAATCAAGAATACCACTTACAGTATAACAGGTAATAAGTAATAAGGAATAATGAGAAATATATATTTTTTATATTTCAAAGATTTCATCAAGAGACTTTTCTAATTAAATATATTAATTTTAGATTAATATGGAATCAATATTACCTAAGCATATTTAAGCAGGTGAACGATTATTGTTACTAAATTACAACATCATAAAAGTAGGACAATGTCAATGTCAAGTATTATATTATTAAGTATTATAATGAAAACTGCATTGTCAATGTCAAGTATTATAATATATTTTAAATATGTTTTCCAAATGTTAGCTATCATACACAGTTAATTTGTATGGATTATAATGTAAACAACCTAAGCGTACAAACCGTACGCATTAATTCATATACCAATTTATTTAAATAAAATGACGTATATTGTAATAACCTTAAAATTAGTATATAATAAGACTGATTAGATCTATTAAACCAAGATTATCAAGTTAGCATTAGAACAGTGTGTTTTATTCAAACCACCTCGATCTGACGATACTCCATACTAATTAGATTAAGTTCTTATTACCGTTTAATGTTAGTTGTACTACTGAGCAGACTCATTGATAAATCGTCAATTGTTGAAGTACAATTTTGTCGGATATACTTGCTGACTTGAAAACTATTTACAAAATAATTATTTTTTTGAGCATATCGTGAAGATCAAAATATTTCAAATCATAAAGAACTGTAACGTAATTTTTATTTTAAACATTAATTTGTTTGTTTTTCTTACTGTTTGAAAAGTTCCTGAGCAATTTGGATTTAACATCAATTCCAAATCTTCGAAGCAATTATTTAAATGAGTGCGGAAAAACTAGTATATGAAATGTGAATGTTGAATTCATAAGAAAAATAATTACTATTCATGGTATTTGAATAAATTTAGATAATAGAAAAAATCAAGTCAAATGGTTAATTATGTTTGCTTTAGACATCTTTCTTTTAATATTATATATTTAATTTATTTTTTATACATAGCGGATATCACCATCTCTATCTGTGTCGCACAATAATGTTCTATTTATTTTATATATATATATATATATATATATATATGCATTTAAAAAAAAAGATGACATTTATTTTTTGAGCTCCGATCTTTCGCTTCCCATTTCATTCCGGTGTCTTTCAGTTAGAAGTACAATCGCAATATTATTCGCAATTAAAAAGTATTCGCAGTCAAGTCACAAGTCGGCATATATTTTAAGAGCAAATGTTTATTTATTTAACTCTTAGCTTTTTAATTGAAAAGAAATATACCTATACATTTATATTTTTTTTAATTACGTCCTATTAAATATACTTTAGAGAGTTTTTCTAAATTTTTTAAAATTTTTTTTTATCAAGCAGAATAATATTAGTAATGATCATTATATTGTTCTGAAAACTAATCCATCAAAATATTTAATGAGAAATTAAAAATAAATTAATTAAATTATACATGAAAGAGTGATGCATGTGATGCAAGTGTCAATTTAATTATATTTTAATGGTTTTGTCTCATCATAATACACGCATAAGTTCCATTTTATTGAAAAGAGTCAATCAGCGCACACATTAAACTGAGTTTGTATAGAGTAAATTATGAAATTAATATTTCTTATTACTTGTGTCTCGAAAAAATATTTACCCCGTCCGGGACTCGAACCCGCACCTGTCGATTGCCTCTTCATTGCTCTTTCAATTGAGCTAACGGGCACTTATCCAAAGACACAAATTATTTTTTATATGTATTTGTTTTCCATATCTATTAAGATAGGCAGCTTATATATCAGTATTTGTTTTGGCCACCTATTTTCTACCGTCGATCGATTCATTTGTCATCGGGTAGATGGAGCCACCTGGATGTTTAATATTAATTTCTTTTGCGCTTTGCTGGCGGTCGCATGTTTAATTGAATATTTGATATTTGTGGTTAAACCTCCACGCCTATCTATATAAGTCACCTATCTTAATAGATATGGAAAACAAATACATATTCAATTGGAAGAGCAATCGAGCGGCAATCGATATGTCCGGATTCGAATCCCGGACTGGGTAAACATTATTAATTTCATAATTTACGCTATTAAATAAAACCATGACGAATGAATCGATCGATGCTAGCAAGCAGGTGGCCGAAACAAATCCTGATATATAAGAGGTGGTCATTTTGTACTGTCTTCTCTCAGACATTAGCTGTAGCATCTCGTACCATTATTGTTTCTTTTATTGCTTGCATATCCGATGATGATTTCTTGATTTCTTGAGTGAGTGCCTCCTTCAAGATCACCCACTGGCCATCTACGTCAGTCCCCATGGGCGGCGTCGCGGTTTCCCTCCTCTCTTCCAGTCGTTGGTTTACATTTGTCTTCGTTTCAGGAATGTCGAAACTCTTAACGTCGATGCGTCTTATTTTCTCTGTATGCCTATTGAATGTTCAGATCTATCACTGGAACATCCGATTACTGGAACATCGTCGTAAGGAAATGTTTTCGCGGAATTTACAAGTTTACGTAGTTTGAATCTGATGAGGATAAGATCAATTTGGTTTCGAATTGCGTGATAATCCCTATCAGGTGGCGATTTTAATGTATATAGGCGTTGGCGATGTACATTAAAGTAGGTGTTGACGATGCAAGGTTGTTGCTCAGTCATTCCAATTATTTCTTAATCCGAGTCCAAAAGACTGGTGGAATCGTCTTCAGTTCCAGCTCCAAGTTTGGCATTGAAATCTCCAGGCACCTTGTTATGTTGTTGGTTAGTGTCATTGCAGACTATAAATTGGTGTAAAATACCTCGGTTTCTTCGTCTAAATTATCGTTGGTTGGAGCATATGCCTGAATAATATTTATAATGCAGTGGGATGTTGCAAGCTTTAAAACCATGACGCGGTTGTGAAAAAAGTCTATGACTAGTTGGTACCATATTGGTGTTTGGATTATCACCTCCAGAATAGTAATTCCATGTTCCTTCTTCTGTTTGCTACCACCTGATCATCGGAGTTCACTCAAGCCTAGAATTTTTAAGCGATGCATTGTTGCTTATACATTGGCTAGCTTTACAGCCATAAATATAATACAAATATTCCATGTTGCTATTCTAGTCACCTACAGCAACATGGAATATTGAAATATAGTTTCTACTATATTTGTAAATGTAGTGGAAATTTCAACCATATTTTTGCTTAGGTTCCAAATGAAAGAAAAAGTAAATTGCTGTCCCTTCTACTTATCCATAATCTCAAAGTTATGTGTACATTATCAGGATTGCCATATTAAAGATGTTGTTGGGAAAAACGTCTTTATGACACGTTAGGTTTACTTAATAGTTGGTTTTACATCTTGAATGTTTAGAGGAATTCCTCGTGCATGAACAACAACAAAAGTTTATTTTTAAAAATCCTTTTCCTTTTTTCATGATTAATTTTCGTTTGCAAGAATTAAAGTGTTGTGCAAGAGCGGTTTTTTGATTTTTAATTTTCAATATATTTTTCTGTATTTCTGGAACTGATAAAGCGAGCAATCTGAATTTTTTAAATACGTTTTACCCATTTCTCTCTAGTTGCAGACCAAACATTCCTTAGGCTCACCTACTTCATTACCGTGAAAAATGTTTTTACTAAATCTATGAAATGAATAGTATTCTGAATTACACTGAAACTTCGAGATTCCCATTCCAGGCTTGGGGAACCTCAGTTAGCGGATGGAAATAAGAGGTCTACTACTAGAAACCATGTTCCCTCTTTTTACATTACGAGGATGCAAACCAAGTTTCCAATTTGAAACAATTTTCTTTCAGAAACGCATGTAAAGTTCTGGCCATTGCGGCCATCCGAACATGATCTCAGTGTCTTTACATCTGAAAAGCCGGTATGCAAAATCCTTAGGTGAATTGGAACCTTCCTGTGACCGATTTGTTAATCAGAAGTACAACTACCTAAATGAGTTATACACTATTTACTCATTCGAAAGTTCTATAAAAATCTTAAAGTTACAAAAGTATATTTGTCTAAAATGGAAGTTTGTGAACCTGCAATCAGAATTCATATCTTCAATTTCAATCGATACGCTTTCATCATTTTTTAAATTAGAAGATTGAGCTCATTCTAGATTTTTATTTTCCAAAGATGTGTTTTACATTTTTCTAAATGTTTAAACAGGAATCCAAAATTTAATGGCTCCGTTTCCATAGGATCTACAATTTTATCTTTCTTACACTCAGGCTGCGATTGTTTTAATATTTCATTTCATATACGTACTTTTTCAGTCTCTTCTAGACCATCCTTATTCTTTGAGGGTTTAGTATGTTTTATTCGTTCAGATTGCGATTGTTTTACTATTACAGTCCTTTCAAAACCAGTCTCATGTTCTGTGTCTTCAGACTGTTTCGTTTGTTCAGATTACGATTTCATTTCAACAACATTTTTCATAGGTACTCTGTCAGGTTTTTCATAATTACTCTCATGTTGTCAGTCTTTAGAATGTTCTGTTTGTTCAGATTGCTATTTTTTACCTTCCTGTGACCGGTTCGTTAATCATAAGTACAACTAGCTAAATGAGTTATATACTATTTACTCATTCTAAAGTTCTATGAAAATCCAAAAGTTAGAAAAGTATATTTGACTAAAATGGAAGGGTGTGAACTCTGCATTCAGTATTGATATCTTCTATTTCAATCGCTACGCTTTGATCATTTTTAAAATTAGAAAATTGAGCTCATTCTAGATTTTTATTTTCCAAAGATTCTAAATGTGTTTTACATTTTTCTAAATGTTTAATTAGGAATCCAAAATTTAATGGCTCTATTTCTATAAGATCTAAAACCGTTTCCATAAAGTCTACTCATAAATTTGCGCTAAATTCTCAGT
>WYDF02262536.1:0-15960 GCA_009867245.2 Adranes taylori
ACAAAAACATAAACTATAATAACAATGCTATCCATCCTTATGCATAACATAACTAAAATCAAAATTGAAAAACGAGAGAACATATACGTATTTAACTAAAATTAAAGGAATTGGCAAAAGGGAAGGCCTTTCTTCTCTTTTCTCTTGACTTTTTTAACCCCATAATCCCTCTTTCTCTTCCCATGCCTTAATACCTATTACCTACTTATCTCCCTCCCTTTAAATCCTCTCACTAATTCCAAATTCTTCTTTTTCCCTTTTTTTCTATTTATTTCACACATTATTTTCATCATTTCCTCTATGAAGCAAAATGTTTATTTTGCTTCATACTTCATACTTGCTTCATGACTTACTCTCCAATTTCTCTTTCCTAATTTCTCCATACTATCCCTACACATTCTAAATCTAAATTTGTTCAATCTAAATTTGTTTGTCCAGATAAATTATTATTTCAGAGGGGTGGGGGTTGGTTATTATATAGTACATAAATTTCGATTAGTAAGAATACTAGACGCTGTAGCAAAATGAGAAGAAATATGAAGAAATTCCAAAAGTTATTAGACGTACTCAATTCTTGGAATCTACTATAGAGATTTAAAATATTTTAATTATTCAAAGGATAGAAACTAGATAGAAACATGTCTAAAGGATAGAAACTTAATAGAATTAATAAATTTCATAAAATAATATAGCAATCTATCATTATACAAGTTAAATAAATTACATCTTAGAATAAAAATATCTATCAGAAAAATATACATACGACAATGATTCAGAATACAAATGTCATCTAGTTACGTTGTAGATAGTCGCGGAGAAGTAACTCGCCGCGACGAAAAGGAAGTTGGAAATAGAAGGAAGAAAGAAAGTAATTTCTTTTTGGCGAATATTTTGTGACGTGGATGTGAGAAAGAGAGAGAGAGAGAGAGAGAGAGAATAGAAAAATAAGTTGAGTTATACGCTGTTAATTAGGCAGAAAAGAGATACAACAAATTTCTGCCGAATCAAATTATGTCACATGGCTCCAAAAATATAACGGACAAAATCCATTAGAGAGCACGCAGAATTTTGTTGAATCAATTCAGTTACAATATTTACTTTAATTCGCGTATTTTTGCTTGTTCATTTTTGTTGTAAGAAAATGACAGATATACAGATGTGAGTAGAGATTTCTTTTATTTTAAATATTTTTTCAGAAACTGAATACCGTTCTTTAATTTTATTTTTTTAGTAATTAATTTTATTTTCAATGTAACTACTTTTCATTTCAAAACATGCTCACAAACAATTAATTTTCATTTAGATGCTGATTTCCAGTTTTTATGTTTAGTTATGTATTAAAAATAAAGTATAGGGTGACGTATTAACATATATGAAAGTTTAACAAATCAGAACCGCATTATATTTTATTAAGTTGTCAGTCAACTTTATCAAATGCTCTCTAATTAGTATTAGTAATTAAATGTTGATTAGCCGTTATTTTATTTATTTTCGGCTGGGAGAGCATAAGTCATAAATGTTAATCCTGCATAAATGTCTTGATAAATGTTAATCCAGATGTGTATAGTATATGGATTAACATTTATGTAATACAAATAAACCTTAATCAGGATTTATTTTATTATTTACTACAATTTCTCAACCCCTTATAATAGTACTTGCATGTAAAAATAAATTACTTAGTGAACATTAGAGCATTTTTAAATTTTGATGTATTTTATTTGATTCATGTTTGATTAATTTATGAAGCGTATTGGTTTTAAGATCTAATTTTGGGGTTTAATCAAGCAAAGTGCCATATTGAATATGGCTTGACTAAAAGTTGAAGTTAATTATCCTGTTACAGCTAACTCAATTCCATGTCACAAATTTAAACATGACAATATGACATTGTTAAGATACGTACAAACTTTAATGGAAGTTTCTAAATTATACGAATGTTTAAGATTGAACATTTTCTACACTTATTATAAAATTCAAATGCAACAAGAAGAAATCGTGTCTTTCACAAATGTTTTTTATTCGAATATTTTTTGTTTCAGGTTTGAAACCTAAAATGAGAAGTCACTATCGTGGTCACAAAATGGCTATGTGGTTGAATCTCATACCGCAATTACATCAACCGGGAGACGACGATGTTAGCATGCGACATCATCACTTTCATGAAAGAGAGCCTCATTATTATGCCGGTAAGCTCATTTTAATAGTTTTTTTACTCTAATCTATGTTCGACTACCAGCTATTGACATATTTCTGAAAACCCTTCTTGTCTCCTTTCTTTAACTACAACGAATTATATATTTTTTCATTATTATCTGAAGAAAGTATAAGGGGATCCGCAAGAAATTAATTGTTGATCCAAGATCACAACACTTAACTATGCCACTACATTTGCGAATTTTAACTAGACATATATGTTTGATACCAGATTTTTAAAAACTCTTTTAACAGTTAGTATGACCTTTAACTAATGTTGTATATAGATACAAAACCATTATTCATATAAAAACCAACGCAGTACAAAACTTAACTTTCCACATTCTATAACTAACTACAAGTGCAAAAAGAAGAATTACAAAAAAAGGCACAAAAAAAGCAAAATGCTATTCTTCTTTTAGCAGATATGAGGAACCTTTCTTATTGTTTGCTTTCCTTCTTGCTTCTCTCATTATTTTTTTCCATTATCCCTATACCTTATATTCGTCCTCTCAAACACATATTATCCATCAACCACCTTCTTCATGTACGAACTCATGCATGTACGAACTCATGTTCGTACATGCATTGAACCAATGCTCCCACCTTTCCCCATCACTTCTACAAATCCTACTTATCATCTCACCTTATCCATCCAATACATGTTTGCCCATCTGCGTCCCATCTCCTCTCTTATATATTGGTATTATTTCAACTTCCTTCTATTCCTCTGGCATTCTCTCCCTCCCATTCTAAATCTCATTACATCCTCTTACTCATGGCTCCATTCCTTTCTGATTCAGTCATCTCTAAACTTCACTTTGAACTCCATCGGGTCCTGCCACACTTCCTTTGTCCATTCTCCTTATGTCCTCTAATATTTCCTGTTCCATTATATATTCTTCATTCTTGTCAGTACCATTTCCAATCATTGTGCACCTCTCTTCTGTTTCCATATTCTCCTGTTCCATATTTGCTCTGCATTTGCTCTCGCAGTTTTTTATTGTTACCTATCGCCTATCGTGTCATACATTCTTAGATATTGCCATACATCTCTTTCACACGTCAACCTTTTAATTCTTTCCTTTTTCTCCGCCTCCCTCCTTAGGCCACATCTCCTTTCTATGTGCTTTTATGTGATGTAATGCATTTGGTATAATGTATTTTAATATATGTGTATAATGCATTTGGACGAACTAGCACCTTTACAAGTTGAGATGAACTATTAAAGTGTTTTTTGTCGAACCAATGAAGAGCAAGGGACTTTCAATCGGAGTTCGGCTCGCATATAACTTCCAATTGGGTTTTTTTCTCTGAGAAGCATCGGACCAAGGATGGCCAAAGTTGTCTCTACAGTGATCTTAATTGAAAGGGAACTTTAACAATCTAAGCTCAACACCTTTACATAACACATGTAGTTCATTTCTAGTATTAGAGTAACGGACTAACACGATAATTGAACTGAAGAATGTAAGTAATATTAATTACTCTCTAGCAATAAGACCGATTTTTAAATAGATAGGTGCTTTATTCTAAAACAAATTGCATATTGATGAACAGGAAGTATAAGAATTAGTTTAAAAATTGAGGCAGGGTGGACACGTGTTTCTGCAATAGAGGTAGCTGTCATCAGCACCCTTTCATTACTATTATACGCGAATGCATCATTTAATAGTTCATCTCAACTTGTGAAGGTGTTAGTTCGTCCAAATACATTATACGCATTTAATAAAATACTTTCTAACAAATGCATTACACAACTAATTAATCAAAACATAGCAAACTTTAATACATTTGTAACTTATAAGGTGAATTTTAAGAAGTTTAGAGGGAAGCATTTAGCATAATGGTAGACTCATAATTCGGTGTAATGATGTCTTTCACCTATAATTTATATAAGAGGATGCTGACAACAACTACCACTATGCTAGAAACACGTCTCCACACTGCCTCAATTTTTAAACTAATTCTTATACTTCCTGATCATCAATATGCAATTTTTTTAATAAAGCACCTATCTATTTAAAAATTGTTCTTACTGCTAGACAATAAATACTACTTACATTCTTCCGTTGATTTATCGTGTTAGTACGTTACTCTAATACTAGAGATGAACTACAGGTATTATAAAGGTGTTGAGCTTTGACTGTTAAGTCCCCTTTCAATTAAGATCACTGTAGAGTGTAGAGACAACTTTGGCCATCTTTGGTCCGATACTTCTTAGAGAAAAAACCCAATTGGAAGTAATATGTGAGGCGAACTTTGATTGTTAATCCCTTGCTCTTCATTGGTTAGACAAAAAACACTTTAATAGTTTATCTCAACTTGTAAAGGTGCTAGTTCGTCTAAATACATTATATACATATAATAAAATACATTATGCCAAATACATTACACAACAAACTAAACAATACATAGCATCTTAAAAGATGCATACTTGAATACATTTGTAACTTATTAGGAGAAATTTTAGAATTAGTTTAGAGAGAGGCATTTAGTGTAATGGTAGAACACCAGACTCATAATTCGGCGAAAACATGTCTGTCGCCTATAACTGATGTAAGAGGGTGCTGTCTACGGCTAGACTATGCCAGAAACACGTGGCCACCCTGCCTCAATTTTTAAACTAATTCTTATACTTCCTGATCATCAATATGCAATTTTTCGAATAAAGCACGTATCTAATTGTTCACCGTATTTAGTTAAAAGAAATACTGGTAATAGTGGAGTACTAATCTTCGAACAGCTGATTTTAGAAGAGCTGAGAACAACTAATTATAAAACAGCTAGTGCTAAATAAATTGAAACACACAGCGTAACGTCTAAACAAGAAATCTCGTTTAGTGTTACAATTACAATTAGTCTTTAATATGAATGTATTTATAATATTTGATTGTAAATAGGTTTTATGATTGTAAATAGGTTATACGTGTATAAATAGGTTATACGTGTATAACCTATTTACAATGGATTAGCATGTTGTAGACATTTAAACATTATGTATTTCATTACCTAATTAATTTTGCTTATACCGTTTGGGTCGTATGCTAAGTGATTTAGTTTTTACAGATCAACTTTGTAATAAACAAAAATGCAAGCATATCCTGTTTTGATTATGTGAAATACTATACATATAAAATTTAATAAATATGCCACATTGCCTTTATCAATATTTTAAATACATCATATATGGAAGAAGCTTTTTAAACATGTGAACTAATTTGCTATTGTATTTTCCCAGTAGAATGCTTTATTAACTGGGCTTAGAGGGTTTCTTTATTAAAGGAACTGTGATACATCTAAATGTAAGAAATGTAAATTAGAACAATATACAAAGTATAAATATGAAATTTTAAAATATATTACTTTCAAAAAAATTGGCCTTGATCATTTTGCACTGTTCTGACGTAAACATTCTGCTTCTTCATCCCTTACATTACCTGCTTTATACTTTTCAATTCCTCCCATTGCTCATTCATTTCCAACCTTTCCTTCTTTTTACTTTTTTGAATATCGTTGTATTGGCCCCTTAAAATCTAATGTATAAAATTGTTGTAGACAGGTGACCAAAAATTGTGACAGGTGACAGGTGAAAATTTTTGGTCACCTGTCTACAACAATTTTATACATTAGACTTTGCTTCTTTCTTCCTTTCTTTCTTTCTTCACTCCTTCTTTTTTATTGTCCCATCTAATCACTACCGTATAAAATCACTACCGTAACAAACTTAAAGACTTTCGTAGCTAAGCCTTAACTGTAGAAATTTAAGGTAACACTGGAGAATTAAATGCCTATTAAGAGTTCTGTTACTAATGCCCAATATTTAAAATTCTAAAATAACTGTTCGAAGTCTTATTCGATGATTTTTGGATAAATGTATTTTTGCAACGAAAAACGCGCGGTCATCTACTGCACGTACAGTGGTATCAACCATCCAAGATTTAAGTTTCAATGCCATCACATTATTTTTATTCGTCTGACCTAGCCACGCACGATTAAACAATCTTGATTTATTTAGAGACATCAGGTGGTGCATTAATGCCATTTGCACACGACTAATAGAAGTTTTTGCACTTCTCCCAAAATGGGGACGAAGTCCAGGGAGATGCTTAAGACTACAGCGATAACTGATATATTTGTTTTTGACATTGCTGATAAGCAATTTGCATTTTTTAAGTTTTTTATTTGTATCTTCGTATAAAGTTGCATAAAATGGTCGTCATTATTTTTTTTTTAATTCATTTATGTCACAAAGCTGCACGTTGTTCTCAAATTATATTTAACCTTTTTTTAAAGTACCTACAATTAGACTTGTATTACGATTGTTTGAATGAGTTTCAGCATGTTCTAAATCATCGATTTTTAATCTGTGGTGGTTCGTGAAAAGGATCCGCTTATCCATTACAATGAGTCGGCAAAACAATTTTAACATAACTTTTACATCCCCTAACGTTTCGTTTTTATTCAAATAACGCGTTTGGATGGGCGCCACAAAAAAATGTTGTTCAAGAGGGGGTCCGTGAAGTATGTATATAAGTTTAAAATTCCTTATTCTAAATGTTTCTTTTAAATCAATTGAAAACTAGGTGCTGTAAGACCCGAATCATTCACTCGTCTTCCGCCACCTCTTCATCCAGCGTCTATGACAGATTCGCGTCGAACAACGGCAACTGTCGATTGCATCCAAACAGTAACTACGGCGTCAGCTGGAAATGGCGAGACAGGTGATATTATCATATTGAATTTAGATTCCTCATCAGAAGCAGATGCCAGTTCAATTGGAAATGATCGTGCTGCATCGGTATCTATCGAAAATCAAATACGAAAATCATTAAATACCATTGGTGAGTAAATACTATTCTAATTTTAATTGAACTCATATAACATCAAATATATAAATAGATTAATTTAAACTTGTTACCGCAACAATATTTCTCAATTTTCCTCTACCTCAGAAATTCGAGAAAATACGCTCCTTTAATTTCGTATTGGTTTCTGTCGACAAATGAGAACCACTACAAAAAAGACATTTCAATTTAGCACACGAATGGGGGACATCCACTGAAAGGATAGCTGAACATTTGTTACATCTACATTGGGATTTGCAGATTTCCATATTATGTCCATATTGTAGACAGTTAGAACATTGTCTAACAGAGTAAATAAATAACCTGGTAAAATGTGTATTATTATAAGGGGATCTTTTCTGGGATCTGAGTACCAGAAAATATCACAATCAAAGATGGATGAGGTTCACTAACCGATTTTCCATTACCAGTGGAGACAAGAACAATAAACCTTATTAATAACTAGATTATTTTTCATCTCGAGCGTAGGGATAGAAACCTGCACGCCTCTGATTACAAGTGACTAGAATGAGCCATACAAATTTTGCACTATTTTAAATACCTTTGGTTAACACACAAATCGATCACAAATAGCTTCAAATCAACCACGTATATACTCGGCTGCCAGGTCAGTTTATCGTGGGACCGCACGCCGGAACTGATCTTCTTTTACGTCCGGTCCTCAGTGGCTTACTAAGGATACAAGTAGCTGAGAGTTTTGTGAGATGTCTAAGATTCGTGTTCTTGTGGGCAGCTGAAGTAAACTTAATGCAAATGAGTGAAACAACATTAATGAGATAACAAAAGCGTCTATTGTTCGTCATAGAGCATATAAAGAAAAAAAGAAAATATTAATGCACAAATAAATGTCAATGTATAAATGTTAAATTGATGACGCAATAATGACTATCAAATAAACAATAGCGAAATCATCATAAACAAAACAAAATTAGCCAAACGATAAATCTAATAAAACACTATAAGTGTATAATAATCTTAATCATGAAATAAAATAAAAGCGGCGTTATAGTAATAATCATCAAACACTAAAAACGCGGAAAGC
The DNA here is from genome assembly GCA_009867245.2 of Adranes taylori. Classification (NCBI taxonomy): domain Eukaryota; kingdom Metazoa; phylum Arthropoda; class Insecta; order Coleoptera; family Staphylinidae; genus Adranes; species Adranes taylori. The sequence continues at coordinate 8,107 of WYDF02262536.1, forward strand.
ATGTACAAGCAATTAAAAAGATAACGGGAGGGCGGTGGTAAATCCAAACTTACGACAACGGGAGGACGGGGGTAAATCTACATACACGATATGAATAACTAGAAAAGTAGGTTTTGGGAGCCTACTATAGGCGCGTAACACTGCATTTCACATACCGTTACTATTGTCGAGTGACTACAATTGACACTAATGCGCAGTAATGGCTGTCTCTCGGCTCATTGTCTCGGTATGGCTACTTTGACTCTCTGTTCATGATGGCTGCTGTTGCTGGATGGCTGTCTTTGAGTTTGCAATGGAACTAAATACTTATAGACGAGAGATTTCAGTCAAGTTTTACTCCGTTGTACGAGTCGTCTGTAGTCAACTACACGACATTTATGACGCGACACGTTCTAACCCATACAATCCTATACAAATCTCGGTATTACCCTACTCTAGGTGACAATATACTACATCACACCCAAGCGACTTTAACACGGGTTACCTTAGGACGCAGTGGTGAATGGCGCCAGACAGGCATATTATCAAACAGCAAACGCAATTCCTATAACTACTGTTCGAAAATTTCGCTTTTTAATCTGAAAAGTACCTTCTAATGTTTGAAGTGAATTGCTAAACAAACACGATGTTTACTTTGGAATGCCTTAATCAAGAATTCCTCGTGAAGTTAGAATTTTAAGTGACCAACGTATTGTTAAGTTCAATCAACATGTAATCATCAGCATTTTTGGCTATTTAAACTGTATTATTAAAACTGTTTTTTCTTTCTTCTGCAGATGAAGATGATGATGAAGCAACGGAATTATTGCAAAGCTTATCAACACGACATTATTATAGTTATACGGCTGCTCTTGGAGTTACCGTGGGTGTTGGTTGCCTATTATTAGTTCTCAATATGATTATATTCGCTGGAATTTACTATCAACGTGAGCGTGATAAAAGGAGACAACTACAAGGTACTTATTTGTTTCCAACATCTTTGTTTGCCTATTTAAAATTAAATTGATTGCTATTTAGAATATTAATAGGTTAGTAATATAAGCACTCATGTTAAGTAAACGGCTGTTGATGAAAAAACATTAAAAGACTAGCATTTAAACTTTTATCTCGTGTTCGTTACCAGGAGTGTACCACGTATGCATGCTCCTATGCGTGTATACGCTATTCCTACATCGAATATTATAATAAACAATAATGCGTCATCCTGCACGCCCAACATACACGCACACACCCCTATTGTGTTATAGAGCACTCATTGCGAGAATCAAGGCGACTCTACCTAACGTATGCTAAGCGGGATAGCACAATGCATTGGATTAATACATTACAAAATCATGTTTTGTTTATGTTATAATAGAAAATACGTTTTATTTCCAGCGACAGGCAATAATAATATTTGTTTATACATTTAATGTTTCTAGATAAGGATTGAATAATAATTTTTATTTATTTATGCAGGATTACGTAATTTTATAGACTTGCCTCTTAGAGTAACATGCTTTGTTACTATTTTACAAAACAAACTAATTTAGAAGAATCTAGTTCTGGAATTAATGGCAAGTCTCGAAAGAATCTCAAAACTTCCTGTTACATTTGTCGTCAGCAAATTGATGAGTTGGCCAATTTGACCGAATTAAATTTCATTTATTACACAAAATGGTAACATATTTCTTCAACATTGATAATCATAATGAAATAGTCGAAAGATGTTAGTATTAAAGACAATGTATTATTATTGAAGGAATTTAAAGAGTAGATATTAATTCCAATTCCATCTCTTTCATTTTCAAATCCTTTTCAAAACATTTCTTTTATGTCGATTAGCTCCAATTTCTTTTCAGCTAAAGATTCAGACAAGTCCATATTGGCCCTATATCTACAATTTTTACCTAGCACGATTTCATAGACATGTACTGAAGCATCGTAATAGAATTTTGTGAGAATTCCTTTCAACGAGTCTTTTTTTAACGATTACCAAATTATGTGGGATCCAACGCGAACAAATCTTTTATTACTACTAAATGATTATACACTATTCAATGTATGCCGGTCCCATTAAGGATTCATCAATCTCACGATTAGTCACATCTCGATCTAGCAGTATTAGTTTACGCACAGCAACACTCTTTGCCGGAAAAACAACTGATTTTGTCGACCTTCTATAGTCGTTGACCCTATATACACTAGAGTCTCTTCTATAGACCCTATAGTCATTAAGCGAACTACGGCCGTGATTAAATTCGATATACGTTTGATAACCAATGGTCCTTCATGGCACTTCATCGTCCAAGGTCAAATTAAGTTCATCGATGCATGATTGTTGAGTTAATCAACGTCGAACGTTGTACAAAATAATCGCACAAAAATTTTAACAATTTAATTCTCTTTTTGGTCGACATTAATTTTGGCAATTGCAAGTAACTTTCCCGGTTTGCATATTAATTCTAAAAATAATCAATTATGTTTAGTATAATATTTGCACAACGGTATGCTTCTATTGAATAAATCAAACGCACGTTTTTATACAATAACATTTTTAAATGAAATCTATAATCTCGGTATATTTCAGGTCACCAATCCAGATCGGAATCTTCTTCAGAAACAATTCAAATGTCACAACGTAGTCGGAGTCCATCCTCTTGTACCTCAGGTCATGCCTCGCCTATAATGCGTCGCACGGATAAATCCGGCTATGCGCCGCGCACTCATCAAACAGCAACTGTTTCAGGTCACGATTCGGCTTGCCAGAAACTACCATGCTATAATTCCTTACAGAGGCTGGCGAAAGAGAAACCAATTCCACCGCTACGAACGTCAAGCAGTGTATCATCGCAACAAACTAATGGCGATGAAATAGGCGGAATAGCACCGCCCAAGAAACGTGTACAAATTAGGGAAGACTCTGTATAGCGAGAATTTACGGGAGCCGATGAGACCAAATTAAGGCCCGATTTAGCTCCCGATGGTGGTTGTTCTTCTATACTTACAGTGGCACTATAAAAAAACAATATGATGGATTCATTAATGTACATACCAAATTTTATTGAATATTGAGTGATGTAGTGTTTTATTAAATCAAATGTATACTGTAAGTTATTGTAAATATGTTACAAATAATATTTAAATATTTACAGGAATGATAATTTATACTCCTTCACTATCAAAATAATTAGCCAATTATTTGTATAATAATTTAAAGAATATCATATACTCTGGGTAATTTTACAAAATCTTATCACGAGCAATTAATGACACTATTTGTTATATTTGGTAAATACATTCTTGATTTCTTCTTTTTTCTTGAATCATGAATAGTAATGTATATAACTTTATTATCCTCCATAAATGCTGCTTTGATCATCTAAGAAAGAAATTTTTGTGAAGTCAAAAAGTATTTCAAATTTTTCCGTTTTTTAGTATTTAAATTTTGTATCCTCAGGTAGGATAATATCAATAATAGGTGAAAATCTATGTGTTTCGAGAGGACGTAAAATAATGAGAGTATTCCAAAGCTCCAAAAGTTTAATACCACCATTTTGTATTATGCAACATGTTTCGATAGAAGTAGTCCTATCATAGTCAAACTGAAGTTAATTTAACCTTACAAATTATAGCTAAATTTTTGTATATAAATTTTCGTACCTGACTTCAAGCCTTACATATTCAACATCTTTTGGGCTTTAGAAAAAAACCATTTTTATATAATTATATAATGAAGGAAGAATCAAGCAAATTGTTTCTAAATTTGGAAATTAGTATATATAAAATTATATAGAAATGAAAAATGTTTTATTTTCGATACTGCTTCAATTTTATATGCGGGTTGCGGATCATTTTTGATTATATTTTTTATGAAAATTAAATTGGACAAGGAGGGAATGAACTAAAGTGACATGTATGACAATTAGTGAATGTTATTTTAGTAACATAAAGTTAGTTCGAATATAAAGCCAGGTTTGAATTGATGTAAGTCAAGTTTGAATTGACAACAATCGGGAATTGTTATGACTCGATTAACGTTATCTATACTTAATAATGCAATTCAATATAATCATAGATGTATATATCACTATATCAAGTTTAATAAAAAATAAATTAACAGATTTTATTTTGTCTAATTCCTAAGTTAACTTATTAGGTTTTAAATTTTTCAAATTGAACATATTTAAAATTGAAATAAAATCATAAGTTGCATGAGTATTTCTTCTTCAGTCTGCAAGCATCCACTCCTGGACTTAGGCCTCTTCCATTGGTTTTCACGTCGTTCTCTCCTGTGCAGTCAACTTCCAGGTTTTCCCCGCATGGCGCTGGATGTCATCTCGCCATCTTGTCTGTGGTCGACTACTACTCCTCTTTAACTCCCATGGTCTTCATTGTATCAAAGTCTTGGTCCATTTAAGATTATCTCTAGCGACGTGACCCACCCACTGCCTTTTCAGTTCTGCCACTCGTTCCATCACATCTGTCACTCCAATTTGCCACTTCGTGAGAGTCACAGTTTCGAGCCTGCACGTTGCAACGGGCAAGACATACATGTTATATACCTTTTTCTTGAGGTTTATAGGAATCTTTGGTTGGTTCTCTGCATCTGCACAAGTCAAGCTGATACATCTCGTGATCTCTGCTGATTGATTGTCCTGCCACATTTTGATATAGTGACCTACATATAGGTATTCATCGACTCTTCGGATGGTACGATTGTCAATAACAACCTGTTTGTCGTTCGGACTTGAGTATGAATAATATTATTATTCAGTTGATTAAATCTATGGATGTAAGTGTTTACATATTGGATAATCATGGCATATTTGTAAAATAGATCTATTTTTAGATATGTCGAAATTGTGGTTTTATGTTAATATATGGTTTCCAAAAGTTGATTTATCACAATTATGCCTAATTGCTGCAATGTGCTCTCTTATTCTAATGTTAAAACTTCTATTAGTCATTCCGATATAATAGGAGTTGCAAGTATCACAATTTAACTTTTTTGAGTTCTCGGAAGTGGTACATGTTTTTTATTATATTGAATTGAACGTATTTTATTAGTATAAAATGCAATATATATTTTAAATAATTTATCTAATTCGATGCATTTAATAGAAAGATACAAAAGTTTAAAAAAACATCTATTGTGTATGCTATGTTCAGTAGGCGTTAAATTCAAAGATAATTTATAGGTTTTTTTTATAAATAGGTTCAATATCAATTTACCATTTAAACTATTACTTTTAGCAATACTTATTAGATTAAAGGATGCTACTTTTTGATTAAATTGATGAGCTGAATTGTAAGTAATAATTGTATTACAATACGTGGTCTTTCTATATACTTGGAAAAAAAGAGGTGTTTAGTTCTAATTAAGCAATATGTCTAAAAAAGAAATTAATATCTAATAGTCTGGTGAATCTTATCTAATACATAATTTATAAAACGTACTAAAAAAACCACTCCCTGATCAGGTCAGCTTGAATTTCCTAGGTTTTCTTGTACTAAATATATAGCTTCTGAAATAGAATAATAAAATGTGTCAAAAAAGAATTACACTGTTAAGTATTGATAATGTTAGTCAAGCAATAACAATGCCAGAATATGTCAATTCAAGCTTGGCTTACATCAATAGCTTTGTTTATTTGTAGTACTATAAGAACAAAGAGGAAACTCTCGTGACGTCACAGAGTAAACTCCGAACTACTTCCAAACAACGAACAAATATACGCATGTGATTTAAGCGTGTCATTTTTTCAATAACAAATTCAACAGGTTGATAAAATAACCTCTTATGTTTTGTTGCTCCTTTTACTCCTACTATTTACTGGAAGTAAGTAAAATAGTTTAGAACATGTTCTAAAGTAAACTCTATTACAAACAAACGCAAAGAGAATAATGAATGGAGACAAAAAATAAACGCCACAGATTTATTCTTTTTACTCTCAGTATGTTGAATAGGAAGCGTTTGAGATGTGGTGCTGGCGACGCATGCTGCGCGTTCCGTGGACGACACGCAGGACAAAAGCCTCAATTCTCGCCAAAATTCAGCCAAAACAGCAACTCTACGGGAAGATATTGTCATTCTTTGGTCATATATCCCGCAGCAAACATAGGAGCCAAATGGAAGACGTCGTCGTGGTAGATCCCCTACACGCTGGATTGACTTGGTCGAAAACTGCTTAACAAAAACATAGAACAAGCTACAAGACTCGCCGAATATGGGAATTGATGGAGAGAGACGATGAGGGCTGCTCTACAAACAATAACATAGAAGGAGCCACCACTCGTCTGCCAAGATGCTAGGACTAAGAAGAAGAAATGTAGAGTACGACAAATAAACTTACACCCCTACATTCCTAGTATTTTTATGCAAACTAACTTCACGTTACTAAGGCGAAGTCTCGACATTCCGAATATTTTATTGGAATTGACATTTGTCAACATTGTCAATTCCTTTCAGAGCTGTTAAGGCTCGGGACGAATTTTCCGGATAACCTCAAACTCGGTACATAAATTAAATAGGTTGGACAAGTCGATGATAATTATTTAGGAAAGAATCCTTGCGATATACTACAATGTATGGAAGAGTTTCATGTGGGGATCATGTTGAACGTGTATTTTCAAATTAGTGAAATACAATTAAAGTTTCATATTTTTTAAATTTATAATGTCAAAAGTCGTCAAGTTTGTATTTAAATTTAAAATTAAATTAAAAAGCGGCCAATCATTTTGATGCGGAACGACCAGGGGGTTTTTTAAATCAAAACCAGGGGGTTTTTTAAATTGCGGACAATGTAATTCGCATTTGTAATGTAATTGAAAATCCTTGTAATCGAAAAGGTATACGTTGAAATAAGAAAAACAAGAAACAAAACAATAAAACAAGCGGAGTTATTCGTTGCTTATACATGACTTTTATAGAAAAGGAATATTTATTTGTAATAAACTTAGTAGAAAAGGAATCGACGCGTAATTATCATAACGTATAAAATCTAGTCATATTAATAACAAAATTAAATTTATCAACTTGAAATTTGCCCAAATTACCAAATTTGAAGTGGGTTTGATGTATTTGCATATGCTCACTACCACTCAATCCACTTCTCTTCTATCACATCCTAAAGGTATACAACTTTATGCCCCAGGATCCCAGACAAAAAATTGCTCCAAATATATTGTAAGTTTCATTCTATTTCGTTCAATGTTGCATACTCTATCTAAACAAGTTGTGCAACAATCAATTTTCTAAGCATAATTAATTCATTTTAACAAAAACCTCTTTAAATGATTTATCCCGTGCATATTAACATTTGTTTGGCAGTCAGTCAAGCGAGCGAACAAGTTGCTGTTCTTAGATGTAATCTGTTCTTAGACGTTGCTGTTCTGCGCGGTCTTTTCATCTCAATTGCAGCGTGAATGCGAGATAGATGTCGCTGTTGACATTTAATTGCCGCTTGCCATTTTCATCCTCACTGTTAGTGCTCATCGTCGTCATTACACCAATAACAAATGCCGTTTGATATGATCTCCCAGTCCCGCTTTTGTCCCACCAAATACACAGCATTGCCTTCTTATAGTGGACGCCTTTCGGTATTCCTTTTAGTGAAACACCTGGTAAAACACAAATCTTCTTTTTTTGATGTTTTTGATAAGAAAGCATGATTCATCCCCAGTAATGTGATTTCACAGAAATGGAGTTTACTCGTTTCGCTGCAGCAATTTGGTTTTAATTCAGAGACGTTCTGTTTTGTTGTTGACAGTGAGTTCATGCGGGGGGGGGGGGGGGGGGGTGACCCATTCACCCAGTTTCCATCTTTTTTCTTGCTTTTTGAAGCTACGAATGGTGGTTGGGTGGTCGGCATT
>WYDF02262546.1:0-11292 GCA_009867245.2 Adranes taylori
TTGTCGCATTCTGTTTCTACAATTTTATTCTAATTAATGAAGACTACCAAACTTAATTAAGAGAGATCAGTTTTTTAACTGATCTTACTTGTTGATGTGGCCCAATTTTTTTTGGCAAAATTTTATATGGCCCAAAGGATCAAACGGGTAGGACACCCCTGATCTAAATTATTAACTGATAAAAGAAATTACCATAGTTCAATTATGAGTAAAACTTAATTCAAATAGTAAGGCTTTAATTATATTGACCTCTTGAGTATTTAAATCTATGAGTACACCTAATAAAAGTTTTTTCATCCCATTTACGATGCTGAGGAGTAGATTTCGCATTGCACGAAATGTCAAGATACTAATAACTATTAATAGATTTATAATTAAATCAAGCGACAGATGAATAAATGATGGCAATTATATCGCGTTTGCACATAGAGGAAAAAACCAAAATCATTTAATAGGCAAAACTGATCCCATGCAGGAATAAACATTTCCTTAATTAATATGCGTGAAACTAACTGATTTCCTTTATTACCTGTCCGTGTAAGTCTAATTACAATAAACTTCCAGATACGTACTCATTTATATTTGTAGTAATACTTTATAATAAAAAACCGGTTGATCAGCTATTTAAATCCAAACGTACAAATGCACAACAAAAACAACATATACCAGTTAAGCTCAAAGATCGAAAATGATTGAACAAAAAATACTCATGCTTTATTTAAGACAAGTACTTTGCACCCTCTGAAATGGAATGAAACAAACATATTATAGTTAAAATCCATTTCACTAAACGCGTTATGGGTATTTTCAGAAATTCATACAAAGATGTCGCTTAAAAGAACCAAGAGGGAATGAATCAACTTGTTCTATAAAAAGACTGAAAAAAATTTTATGCGAACCCTTGTCGCGTGTATTCTTTGAACACGAATGTATAGTGAAATAAGTTTTATTAGAAAGATAAATTCAATTTCACGGATTTAACCTACCCGACTATTGAAAGGGATCGAAAAAATATAAGTAAAATTATTATCTAAGTAACATGATTAAGTAAAATAGTAGAGCGGCGACCCTACTCTTTTTCTTTCACCAGTTGTACCGCTGTCCGGCGGCTGTTTCCGTCTGATTTATTGCCATTAAATACTATCACTATCTCTGTACGCCTATTTTGTCACTATAAGGAAGAATCTCTTACTTTTTGGTTGGTCGGCTCCGCCTGATCCTCATTAAGTTTTGGTATTTCTTCACCGACGCGACTTTTCGAGGTCCTCCATCTTTATTACCCTTTTCTATTTCATACCTACATAGTGCAGGTGTTCAACTACTTCGCGATGACAATTAATACCGGGTGGCATTTATACCAACTAAACACGTTTATCGAATAATTTTAGTAACGGAGGGCTGTAACAGCTTCACATGTTGAGTGTCATTACCCGTGGAGTAGTTATTAATCACGCATCGACGCATAATTACACAACACAACGCGAAAAGAAGATGTGTCTCTATACAGGTCCTCGAGCACTTATGTGAAATTTTTCTCAGGTGGCAAGAAGGTCTGTCAAGGACAAGTACCTCATAATGATCAGCTGTTCCACATTGGATGACACTACTAAAAGCTAAAATTGACTACTCGAAACAAAACCGCAAATAGTAATGTGCCGTTTTTTGTTTTGAAGAGACAGGAATTAATGAGACTGTATAAGTTATTTTGTTCGTAATGGAACTGAAAAGTGTAAAAGGTGTATTATAAACAGGAGTTTTCCTAGAAAGTTACAAAACAAATTCTGCGCAGAATCTAAATCCAAGCAATCTTGTTTGATTTGTTTCTGTGAGCGTTTTCTATCTTTGAGCGTAACATATGTACCAATATACTCATCGATACACACATGGAAGCGTATAAACACTTGATATATAAAAAATCCATTTGTGTATAAAAGAATCAGAGAAGGTTGTTAACTCTTTTAAAATAGCGACAAGGCTTCTGCTTTTTTGTTGTTATCATGATGATGGACTCTCTTTCTTTTCTTCTTTACATGTTCATATATGCGTGTCTTCTTCATCTTTGAGTAGTATGATTATATAGTTATCTGTCTCTCCGTACGATATTGTTTCCATAGAATATACTTTTTTCTGGTGGCGGGACCACATAAACTGTCCGATGCAACAAAGGCAAGCTTCAATAGATGGGATGAGTACGAGAATTTGGATCAAATGGCAGCAAGCCGTGCATAATCTACCACAATCATATTGGGCTGGATAGGTGAAAGTTACAAATGCTGCATAAACTGAAATCTGGTAGAATAAATGGATTTCAGAGACTCCTTCTAGAATGAGACACAGAAACCATGGATATTATAAGAGAAGGTAGCTTCCTAAATATGCTTTTATGCGTACTCAAACAATAAAGATATATCAGTTTAAGGACGTCTTTGGAGTAATGATTCCTAATAAGCAGCAACAAGGATGGAAACCGTCAACTACTGTTAAATAGATGAAGCCATGTGTGGAGAGAATGCGTCTGTATTCCAGATTGGTCCTCTAATGCGTCAATAGATTCGTCTCTCTTACTGAGCACAACAGTTTGGTATTTTTTTGGGCATTCATACATTGTGAAATCACGGTTACAAACAATCTGGCAAAGAAATTATTCGTGCTGAACCACGTACGGCATACTGAGCGCGCAAATTAAGCAACATATCACGACATAATTAGAAACTGAACACGAATGGACACAAAGTGTTTTGACCCAGAAAAGAATAAGAAAATACGATGATGTCAATCCAATCATATAATGAAAAAAATAAAAAAACAAGGGGAACAAATTGTTCCTCATGATTTAGAAGCGAGAGGTAAAGAAAAATATGGATAAGAAATGTGTTGGGAGCAAGGGTCTGTGACATAGACCCTTAAATAAATGGGAAATAGATAATATAATATCTAAGCGCAGTACAACGAGACACCGTAAAATTTACATGGTACAATTTACGAATTTACGTAAAATTTTGCGAGACCCCGTGAAACTTACGGGTATTAAACCTAGAGACGCGAAACCTAAGTATAATAGTAAGTCTCCAGGCAGTAGGAACCAGACAGTAATAAAAGGCACTACTATCTGAGCAAGCACTTTAACCCGATAATGTCTTAATATAAGAACTCACATGCGGGAGATGTTATATTGCTCTTAGGCGCAATATATTTGAGACAACTAAACTGCATCCAGATGAAAGCGGTCGAATTCAGATCAAGAGGATACTGATTTTTTTTTAAATATACAATGTTCTTTTCGAATAGACATGAAAAGCGGAAACCATAGGCCTTTCGAATTATAATTATAATAAATTATAACTATAATAATAATAATTACAATTATAATAAAGCTGTACAATTATGTTATATACATTTAACAAAGCTCTAGAGGTTTATTGACTATTTGCTTTCTTTAGGGTAAGTAAATTGTGGTTGGTTTGAATCTCAAACCTTAGCAGGTTTATAAATCAAGTAGAGATACAGGTTTGCGCAAAAATAGTTAGACAGGATCCCCAATGCGTGAACAAACTGGACTCTCTTACGGAGCACAACAGTCTGGTGCTTTTATGCATACTCACGCATTGTGAAATCGCAGGCAATAAAATAACGGACAACCTGGTAAAGAAAACCAGAGCGGATATAATGATAGGAGCTGAACCATGTGCCGCATTGTGTGCACCTCAATTAAACAACATATCAGAACAAAAGTAGTAAATGAACACAAACACCCACAACGTGTGTTCTTTCGGAGAAGAACAAGCAAATACGGTGATATCAATCCAATCCAATTATATAAGGAGATAAAAATAACGCTCACTCATTCTCCCTCACTCTCATGGCGCTACAGTCTAAGTAGAATCCTGGCCTCTCCTACAGCAACCGTCCATTCTTCCTCGCTTGTAGCGCATCTCCTCCAGCTCTGGGTCCCCAGCGCCTGCACATCCTCTCCCGGCGTCATCAGTCCACATGTTCCCTTGTGTGTCTTGTTTCCTTCTGCCCCCCGCTTATTGGCCGAACGTATTTTTGTTGATTCTAGCTTCCTTCCTTCTTATAATATACCCCCGGTACCGCAAGCGTCTCTTCTTTACCTCTTCAACCAGGTCAAGATCACACTAAAGCTAATTCATTTCTTGGTTGGTTCGAATGTGCCACTCGCCATCTTCACAAATTGCCCTGAAGATCTATGGCAGCACCTTTCTTTACCACACCCGGAGCAGATTATTGTCACGTTAATTAGCGTCGAAGTTTCACATCCATAGAGTACCACTGTTCGAATTAAGATGCAGTACACGAAGAGTTTGAGCTTCCTCTACAGGGCCCTAGGTACTAAACTTTCCAACTCTCTCGTACCTTCCTTATTCCCATTCAAAGTGACTCACCGCGCAGAAACTTTCTTTCCCTTTAGTGCCAACCATACACTTTAATAAAAATAACAAAAGCAACAGACTGCTCCGTATGACTTAGAAGTGAGAGATGAAGGAAGATATAGATAGGAAATATGTACGAAGCAAGGATATACAACAGAGAGCCTTGAGTAAATGGGAAATAAATAATGCAATGTCTAAGTGCTGTATGACGAGACTCTTAATTGGTATTCTTTATATAACAACTCACATTCAGGGGATGTGGAAGCGGCAGATCTTATACTAACGAAATTGTGGGTTTGTTTGGACTTCAAAAATCAGCAAGTTTATGAATCAGAAATAGATATAAGTTTGTGCGAAAATAGTTAGACGGGTCCTAAAAGGACAAGGTTTCAAGCCCAAAAGATCAAAAAAAGTTATGACTTTAGCGCCAATCCACTAAAGGCAACTTTTCTCAAAAATTTTAAGATTATAACTTTGAAAATTTTCCTATACCTGGTACATTAAAACTTGTCTTTAACTTAAAGGTAATAAGCGAATATCCAAATTCAGACACAATAAAGAAATCCAGGTTTAAGGTCTTGCTTCGGGTAATGATTCTTAATAAGGAGCAAGAAGGATGGAAACTCTCTGCTTCTGTTAAATGGTTGAGACTACAACGGAATAACGAACACACACACCAATAATCCAAATGATTAGTTTAGAATCAAATTGAAGAAATATACCACGGTATACCTAGTCCACATATAGACAATCTTGACTTGTGACAGTATTGACTGAATACGCTAAAATCCTTCAAGTGCTTTCCAAACTGGTCCAAGAATGATGAATAAACTCGACTCTCTTACGGAGCGCAACAATTTTGTGCTTTTAGACGTAGACACTCATTGTGAAATCACGTGCAATAAAATGGCAGACAACCTGACAAAGAAAACCAGCGCAGATCCAATGCTCGGAGCTAAACCATGTGCGGCATTACGTGTGCATAAATTAAGCAATCTATCAGAACAAAATTAGAAAATGAATGCAGATATCTACAAAGTGTTTTCGCTTGGAGAAGAGCAAGAAAATACATACATATCAATCCAAACATATCATAGAGAGATAAAATAACAAGAGGAACAAATTGTTCCTTATGATTTAGAAGCGTCAGATGAAGGAAATATAGATAGGAAGTGTGTATGGAGCAAGGGTCTATAACATAGACCCTTGAGTAAATGGGGAATAGATAATGCAATATCTAAGTGCTGTCTAACGGGACCCCGTAAAACTTACGGGATTGGATTTACGATTCAACGTAAAATTTTGCGAGGGCCCGTAAAATTTACGTTATTCAACCAAGGGACGAGAAACCTAAAAACAGTAGTAAGTTACATTGCGGGGCACAACTGTCTGAGACAACACTTTAACCCGATAATGCCTTAATATAACAACTCACATGCATGGGATGTGGGAAAAGGGATGCTGGAAAAGAGGTCTTGGGCAATAGATTTTAAACAATTAAACTGCACCCAGATCAAATCGGTCGAATCGTACAGAGAATGTGGCAAGGGCGATCAAAGATCCCATTGCGTATTTCACCATGGCAGAGATTATACTGCTCTTGGGCGCAATATATTTTAAACAACTAAACTGCACCCAGATGAAATCAAATTCCGATCAAGAGGATATTGATTTTTTTAAGGATACATTATTTAGATTGATTTTCAAAATTAATATAATTATTTGTGGCTAGAAAAATTAATCCCATCCGGGGATCGAACCCGGGACCTTCTGATTACCGGTCAAAGCACCTGACCGGCAATCAGATTCTTTCGGGTTCGATCCCCGGGTGGGATGATTTTTTCAACCATAGATATTCACATTACATATCGGGGGACCTTATTACTCATGAACACACACATATAATATATTATTTCCTTTCGAATAGACCAGACTAGCGGACACAATAGATCTTTGTAACAAGAAATAAGGTTTGTGCAAAAATAGTTCAATAGCTCCTAAAAGGACAGGGTTCAAAGTCCCGAAAATCAAAATAATTTATGACTCTAACGCTACTCGTTCAAAGGGAAATTTTTCTCAAAGTTTTTAGGATTATTACTTTATAAATGTTCCTATAGCTGATGCATTCTGAGGTAAATATTTAGTCTCAACAAGGAGGAACTGTCCATATATACGGGTTGTCTGACGGGACATTGTCCTCTAAACTAGCATATGCATAAAATTGGTAAGGTTGAGAACCCTACATGTCCAGTATGCAATGAGAAGGCGGAAACGACAAAACACACCTTATGTGTATGTCAGGCAGCATCGAGCTGCAGACAAAGACAGTTTGGTGGACATGACAGTAAATGCAGTGAATATCAGAGAACAACACGCGAAAACAGTCATCTGCTTTACGAAAGAACTGAGACTGTTTTAAACGACATGAAGGGGCAAAAGATCTTCAGGGTGATGATCTTGCCCCCTACATAATAATAATAATAAAATAATAATATACCTCATGCATTGAAACTTATTTCTAAATGAAAGGTAATAAGCGGATGCTCAAATTCGGGCCCAATAAAGAAGACCACGTTTAAGGACTTCCTTTAGGAAATCATTCCTAATAAGGAGCAAGAAGGATAGAAACTGTCTACTAGTGTTAAATGGATAAGCCTACATTGAAGCAACCAGCACACACCAATAAACCAAATGATCAGTTTATTGACAATTTCGTGGCAATCTTGGCAAGCTGCGCTAACGTCCTCCAAGTGTGGAGAAAATGCATCTGTTTTCCAGATTGGTCCTCAAATGCGTTAATATACTCGACTCTCTTACGTAGTACATGCTTTTATGTGTACACAGGTATTGCAAAATTACGGGCAGTAAAATGGCGTACAACCTGACAAAGAAAAGCAGAGCAGATATAATGATTGTAGCTAAACTATGTGCAGTGTAGTGAACGGCGTAAATTAAACAACAAACATATTAATACAGAATAAGAAAATGAACGCAGATACACACAAAATGTTTCCCTCGGAGAACTGCCAGATAGACCTATTAAACCTAGGGAGAAATCATCATCATCAGCTTATAAGTTTGTCCACTGCTGGACGTAAGGAAGCACTTTGTAACGATAAGGCACCCCCATGCAGGGGACGTGGGAAGAATGAAGAAAGCTCCAATTTCGTATTTTGCCAAATCAGGGCCTATAATGTTTTGAAGCGCAAAAGATTTGAAGCAACTAAATTGCACCCAGATGAAATCGGTCCAATTTCAATCACAAGGATCCTGAATTTGTTTGATAGACCAGACATACGGACACAATACATCTTGATGGTCGCAGAATTAGATGACTCTTTTCCACCCAATTGCAAAGTAATAATAATTAATAATAAAGCTATACAATTGCATTTTATACAATTAATAGGTGATAGACAAAGCATTACAGATTTAACGGCTGTTCTGTTAACATTAGCATAATGAAATTGATTGGTTGGGATTTCAAACACTTGTAGGTTCATAAATCAGGGGAAGGTAAAGGTTTGTGCAAAAATAATTAAATAGTTCCTAAAAAGGACCAGATTCCAAATGCAAAAAATTAAAAATATTATGACTACAATGCAAATCGTCGAAAGGGAAATTTTTTTAAGTTTACATGTTCTATAGCTGATACATTGACAGTTGTCTTACATTGGATGTCCAAATTCAGATACAAGAATTTGGACATCCAATTATAAGGACCTACTTTGGCAGGTCCGTACAAAAATGACTACTGCTCGTAAATGGCTTAGACTACAACGGATCAATGAACGCAAATGATCAGTTTCGAATCACCTTGACAAGATATACCGCTCTAGTCACAGCGCAAATATTGGCATTCTCGACATGTGATAATCTGGGCTAAATCATTCAAGTTTGGAGAGAATGCGTCTGTTTTTCAGACCACGTAAATTAAGCAACATATCAGAACGAAATTAGAAAATGAACGCAGCTACACACAAATTGTTTTTCCTCAGAGAAGAATAAGAAAGACCTATTGAACCTAGGGAGGAAAAGTCTAAGAATATTAGATTAGTCAGTCTCATTACGGTACACTACGCATACTACTACACATTGCGGGATACTGTCTGAGGATAATGATTCATGAATAATTATTCAGTAGACGTCAGTACACATATAAGTACTACTAGCAGAAAACTCAAAAATTGAAGTGAATAGGAAAAGCTTTGCTGAAACATTTGATATGTGAGAAAAGCTTGTTAGGCTACTTTGTCAGAAGTCTCTGCATGCGATATCATGACACTAAATAGGAGGAGAATTGACAATTCTCCGACAATGATCTGGAAGAAATAATTCCTGAAAACCCAAGATAATTGATTGTATCTCTTCAGTACCAGTCAAAGGCAGTGGTTCAATAGTATTTCAATCTTTCGTTTGTTCATCCAAGAGTAGATAGATACTTGTTTCAAATGAAATTTAGACAAGAATGAAATGACTGCCAACAATCCGTTCAGAGGACAGTAGTCGAACTAAAGCGTAATCTGCATTTCAAGAAAGCTAACATGGTCCAGGCGATGATGTCCAATGACTGCAATGTTGCAAAATTTGAGATTACTCGTGTGGTATTGTTTCATATTACTCTGGTTATATGTAACTAAAGTCGTTAACTTTCAAGCGTCAACTTTGATATGCACTTCGTAGGCGAAGGGACAAGATATTTTTCCTGCATAACTGAACCGATTCAAATGAAATTTTTTGAACAGGTGAAGAAATGAAATTTGGCAACCCTACGATGCTGCTATTTATGTTCCTTACAACTGTAAGTTATATCCATAATATATACATTGAGAGAGCACCAATATAATATAGAGTTATATATCAGAAGCAATAATAAGAAAATAAAGACATAAAGCAGGAAATAGTTATAATAATTTTATAATAATTAATATAGGGAAAAGAAAACAAATAAATTTTGATTACAATCAGTGTGTTGATACAAACAAAATCATTATCTCTGATAACAAAAATAACAACTTAATTGATTCCTTATAATTAATGATGAAAATTATAGCATCTCTGGAAGCAACAAATCTCTTTATTGATTCATAATTATCATAAAATGTAAATTAGTTTAGTGGAGAACAATAATTGCGATGAAAATGTATTTTTTATCTCATCATCTAATCATATAATTATATTAAAATAAAAGTGGCTTACTTTTTTATTTAACGGAACTAAATTTTATTACTGCTTTGATTTAAAAATAGCTTTTGTAAAATATTTATAGAGAATTCTAAATTGTAACTGTGTACGACACGAAATTGTACATAAAATTCTGTAGTGTAACACAACAGTAGTTGCAATTCGTATTTTAGCGATTATATTTTTCAATATTTCTGTATTTTATACTGTTCTGTGTACGCCCTGTATATTAGATAACATTATTTACTTAAGAAACAGCTATTACTTACAAAACGCCAAGTGATTATAAGCGTAGTAAATTTGTGACCAAGCAAACATTTAAACAACTAAAAAAAGTGAAGAATCAAAATATGTATATAAGAAAAAAAAATGGACGGCACAAATAAATGTGGAAAGAAGAAAATCGAAGAGATGAAAGAGAAACATAAACACATTTTTTGTCTGCCGAATAATAATAAATTGTTGAATTCGATAACAGTTTTATTCGGCAATATGAGATAATTAATACGGACTTTTAAGATTACGTACCAAAAAAAAAAAGAATTAAAATACTACTAATAATAATAATAATAATAATCAAGCAAAGACCTTTGAGATACTAATATTTCTGGTGGCTCTGTCTTCTTCTGTGTGAACATTGCGTAATTTCAACTCTTCTGAGTCATTTGCATTTAGATATGGTATTTGTATTTTATAGTTATAACTGTTGAGTAAATAAATCTTTTTTTATTTAGATAATCTTCTATAATTTATAACTGGAATATGAGAATTTGGAGATGATTTAAATGAAGTTTGTTTTTAATTATTCTTTAGAATTTTTATGTGTTTGATAAAAATATAATAAATAGGATCCATTTTCTTTCTGACTCAAGAAAGTTGTGGATTTCTCTTTAAAAATACCTGGGAAGATGATGTTTTCATTGATGATAGGAAAATAAACAATCTCAGGCAGGCAGATGTTACACAGATTATAGTAAGCTCTGTCGAAGGACTGGAGATTATCATGAAACAAAGGTCGAATAAACTAGCTGGACCCTGATATCACTCATGTCGCTGATCAGGAACGCCGAGAGTTGGCCTGAAGAAATAAAGAAGCAAAAAGAGGCCTTTACTGTATTTTAAATCAAACATCCTTGTATTTCGATTATTGATTTTTGTTAGCGCGAATAATTACATCTTAAAGCTTGCAATATTTTTACTGCATTTTTGATCAGATATATCTGTATTTTGATTATTGCTTTCGTTGACGCGAATTATTACATCTTTATACTTTCAATCCCTCTAATGCATGTAAAACAAACATATTTATATTTTGTTTATAGCTTTCTGTAGATGTCAATTATTACATCTTCACGCTTGTAATTCCTTTAGTGCATTTTAAATCAGACATACTTGTATTTCGATTATTGCGTTTTATTGGCGCAAAGTACTACGTCTTCAGGATTGCAATTCTTTTAGTGCATTTTAAATCATACATACTTGTGTTTCTACTATTGCTTTTTGTCAGCGCCAATTATTACATCTTCAAGCTTGCAATTTGATTATTGCCTTTCATTAGCACGAATTATGACATTATACGTTTGAAATTCTGTTACTGCATTTTTGATCAGACATACTTATATTTCGATTATTGCTTTTTATTGGCGCA
This sequence comes from Adranes taylori, assembly GCA_009867245.2. NCBI lineage: Eukaryota > Metazoa > Arthropoda > Insecta > Coleoptera > Staphylinidae > Adranes > Adranes taylori. Next base: position 11,224 of record WYDF02262546.1, read on the forward strand.
AAGTATTACAACTTCAGGCTTGCAATTATTTTAGTACATTTTAAATCAGACATACTTGTGATTCGACTA